>CANIUD010000447.1:0-202799 GCA_947470075.1 Closterium sp. Yama58-4
CCTTCCGCCCTCCCTTTTCCTTCCGCCCTCCCTTTTCCTTCCGCCCTCCCTTTTTCCTTCGCCCTCCCTTTTCCTTCCGCCCTCCCTTTTCCTTCCGCCCTCCCTTTTCCTTCCGCCCTCCCTTTTCCTTCCCCCTCCCTTTTCCTTCCGCCCTCCCTTTTCCTTCCGCCCTCCCTTTTCCTTCCGCCCTCCCTTTTCCTTCCCCCTCCCTTTTCCTTCCGCCCTCCCTTTTCCTTCCCCCCTCCCTTTTCCTTCCGCCCTCCCTTTTCCTTCCGCCCTCCCTTTTCCTTCCGCCCTCCCTTTTCCTTCCGCCCTCCCTTTTCCTTCCGCCCTCCCTTTTCCTTCCGCCCTCCCTTTTCCTTCCGCCCTCCCTTTTCCTTCCGCCCTCCCTTTTCCTTCCGCCCTCCCTTTTCCTTCCGCCCTCCCTTTTCCTTCCGCCCTCCCTTTTCCTTCCGCCCTCCCTTTTCCTTCCGCCCTCCCTTTTCCTTCCGCCCTCCCTTTTCCTTCCGCCCTCCCTTTTCCTTCCGCCCTCCCTTTTCCTTCCGCCCTCCCTTTTCCTTCCGCCCTCCCTTTTCCTTCCGCCCTCCCTTTTCCTTCCGCCCTCCTGCCCTCCCCCTTTCCACTCCGCCCTCCTACCCTCCCTCCACACAGCTACGACACCTCTCCCGTGTCCTACCTGTGGCCATCATTGTGGGCGCTGTTCGTGCTGGTGGTCTACTCGCTGCTGGCGCTGGGCGTGTGGGCCGTGTGCTGCCACCTCGTGCGCCTGGAGCGAGACTACCAGCGCATGCAGCGACTGAAAGACAGGATGAAGGCAGCCAAGCTGGTGGCGGAGCATGCGGCCAAGGCCAAGAGCAACTTCCTCGCTGTCATGAGCCACGAGCTGCGCACGCCGCTCAATGCAGTCATTGGTAAGTGTGTGGGAAGGGGGGAAAAGGGGGGGGGGAGGGGGAGGGGAACAGTTGACTCAAAGTGCACACGTCCCTGCATCCTCGCTCTCTGTTTTGAGACGTCTCAAAACTCTTTTTTGCATCCTCGCTTGCTGTCTCTCTGTCACCCATGGCACCAGGCATGATGAATCTGTTGGTGGACACGCCACTGGACGCCACTCAGCTGGACTACGCAGAAACAGCTCGCACCAGCGGGCGGGCGCTCGTGTCGCTCATCAACGATATTCTTGACCTCTCCAAAATCGAGGTATGCTGCTGCATTGGAAGGGTGGGTGGGAGGCACGACGAGTCATGGCCCTTGAAAGATTCGCTCCAGAAACTTGGTCAACGGCGCCACCCTCTGGAGGTGGCGTGGTCCACATTCCTCAGGAGAACGTTCTTCAATCTCTACATAGAGCATAGCATGACCTTGCGTGTGTGCGTGCGTGCGTGTGTTTTCCACGTACCCTCTCACCCCACCCCACCCCAACACCGCCAGGCAAACCGCATGGTGCTGGAGAGAGCTTATTTGGACATGTGCAAGGTGCCGGCCATGTTTGTGGCGCCATTCACGCACGTGTGCGTGCGTGTTTATCCATGTACACCCTTCCCAGGCCAACCGCATGGTGTTGAAAAAGGCCCCTTTGGACATCCGGAGGGACGTTGACGAGGTGCTGACCATATTTCCTGCCATGCATGCCTGCATGCATGCCTGCATGCATGCCTCCACACACACCACCCCCAGCGCACACAGGCAAACCACATGGTGCTGGAGAAGGCGCCTTTAGACATCCGGAGGGACGTTGACGAGGTGCTGACCTGACCATGTTTGTGGAGCGAATCATGCATGTATGCGTGTTTATCCATGCTCTCCCACAACCCCTTCCCAGGCCAACCCAACCGCATGGTGCTGCAGAAAGCGCCCGCAGATATCCGAAGAGATGTGGACGAGGTGCTGACCAGACCGTGGTTGTGGAGCGATCACTTGAAGGCCCATGTGCGGTATTGGTGTTTGTGTTTCTCCTGCACCTTCTCTTCTCCACCCCAATACCTTCCCAGGCCAACCGCATGGTGCTGGAAAAAGCGCCCCCAGATATCCGCAGGGACGTGGACGAGGTGCTGACCGTGTTTGTGGAGCGACCCTCTGAACGGCCATGAGCCATGCTTCCCACCCCAATACAACACAGGCCAACCGCATGGTGCTGGAAAAGGCTCCTCTGGATATCCGCAGGGACGTGGATGAGGTGCTGACCATGTTTGTGGAGCGATTCAGGGAGAAGCCGCAAGTGGAGGTGGCGGCTTACGTTGATCCCTCCGTGCCTCAGCTCGTGCTTGGGGACTCGCTCAGGCTCCGACAGGTGCGGTGCAGTGCGGTGGAGTGCAGTAATGTGGGATGGAATGCCGTATACATGCGGTGTAATGTGGTGCAATGCGGTGCAGTCAGTATGCTTGTCAAAGCATCCAGATTCACTGAACATGGAGTCGAGCTCAACTCAACTGCCATCCGCTCTTGCTCCCATCCCCACCAGGTGCTGATCAACGTGCTGTCGAACGCGTGCAAGTTCACGGAGCGAGGGCACATCCTGGTGTGTGTGCGCACGGCCCCCTTCACGGAGGACATTCGGCGAGTCATTGTGCTCAAAGGCGTTGCCAAGCGCTTTCCCACACCCACACCCACACCCCCTGCTGCTTCTGCTGCTGCTGCTGCTGCTGCTGCTGCTGACGCTGTTGCTGCTGGTACCAGCGCTGCTGCTGCTGCAGGGGCAAGGGCAGCAGGAACAGGCGGAGATGTGTCTGATTTGAGGTCGGCAGGGCAGGTAGTGCCTCTGCTCTCTCCCGGCCTCTCAACCAGCAGCCCTACATTCAAACCCAGCGTCTCACCCAGCGGGAACCCCCCGGCCAATCAGAGCGCGACAGGTGGCAGGGTGGCGGGGAGGGATGAGTGGTTGGGGTGTGCTGGGGGCAGTGGTGGGTGGCGGACGTCTATAGAGTGGTCTCCTGTGATGGTGGGGAGCAGTAGGGGGGGCGCGAGGGGCAGTGGATCGGATGGGGGGAAGAGGGTGCTGAGCCGGAGGGGCACTGGGAGCTCCGTGGAGATGGAGAAATTGGGGGAGGGGCATAGAGGGAGTCCCTCGCTGGGTGCTGCTGCTGCTGGTGGTGGTGCTGGTGGTGCGGCTGCGATGGCTGCTGCTTCTTCCTCAGCTTCTCTTCCTGCCTTGGCTCGTACCAATACCCCCACCTCTACTGCCCGCGCTGCCACTCCCACTGCATCATCACCAGCAGCAGCGCCAGCATCAGCAGCAACAGCAACAGCAGTGACAGGGTTGTACCCGTCAGTGGCAGCAAGCACGACGCTGAGTGGGCTGGAAGCGGTGGATTCGTGTAACAGCTGGGCCACCATCTCTGCCCTGCGCGCCCAAGCCAAAGCCGCCACCACCCACCACCGCGCTCGCCTCGCTCCCTCCGCTGCTGCTGCTGCTGCTGCTGCTGACCCTGCTGCCTCTGCTGCTGCTGGTACTGCCTCTGCCCCTACAGGTGCCAGTGCCGGTCCTGCTGCTGCTACCGGTCCTGGTGGCGCCGCCGCTGGTAACCGCACCGCGGCTGTGGTAACAGTCCTGCAGAAGTCCGTTCGACTGGTGATCTCAGTAGAGGACACAGGCATTGGGATACCCTACGGCGTGCAGCGGCACATCTTCAAGCCGTTCGTCCAGGCAGACGCCTCAAACACGCGCACGCACGGCGGCACGGGGATTGGTCTCGCCATTTCCCGCCAGCTCGTGAAGCTCATGGGCGGGCAGCTGACGTTCTCCAGCCGGCCGGGCGTGGGCACGACGTTCTATTTTGACATTGTGGTGCCGTGCGCCAGCGCGGCGGAGGAGGCGGATGCTGCTGCTGCTGCTCTCACTCCGAACGGCCGAGAGGGGATGGGGGGGTTTGCGGGTTACTGGGGGGCTGCTGGTGGTGCTGCCCTTGCTGCTGGTGCTGCCGGTTTGGGTGCGAATGGGGGGGTTGGAGGCAACGTCGGGCAATCTGCTGTTGAACTGCAGATGGGGTTTGACCGGAATGCGTCAGCCAAGGATTTGCAGGCTCTGGCTGATCTCGCTAGAGAATCGGAGGACTGGCACAAGCAGCTGCGGCCAGGGTGCCGCGACGGACAGTTTCGAAATGTTTCGGCGCGCGTGCTGGACGGGAATGGGGTGAGGAGAGAGATCGTGGAGAATTATTTGGAGCAGGTCGGCGCGAAGGTTGTGGGGGAGGGGGAAGGGGAGGTGGAGGGGGAGGAAAGTGGGGGTGAAGGAGGGAGGGAAGGGGAGGGGAGGGGGAGGAAGTGTAGAGTGCTTCTGGTGGAAGCTGATTGGCTGAGACGCCAGCAGCAGCGGCAGCAGCAAGATATAGCTTCAGGAAAAGGTGCGGCTGTAGCTGGTACCTTTTCAGCAAACAACAACAGCAGCGGCAGCAGCAGCAGCAGGAGCAGCAGCAGCGGTGGCAGTGGTGGTGGGGGAAGCAGCAGGGTGGGAGTGGGAGTGGGGGGTGGCATGACAATATCCCATGGTGTGTTTCACCGGGGCTCCCAGTGGGATGCGGCGATTCTGGTGACACAGGAGCGGGTGGAGGAGGGCGAGGCGAGGAGGCGAGGGTTTGATGCTGTGTTGGTGAAGCCTGTTAGGTACGCGGCTCTCATGGGGTGCCTGGCTCAGGTCATGGACCGGAGCGGTGCTGCTGCTAATGCTGCTGCTGCTGCTGCTAGTGCTGCTGCTGCTGCTGCTGCTGGCGAGGTGGAGAGAATGAGGTGTCCAGTTTCGATAGGCTAGACCAACCAGACTACAGGTTCAGGCAGGCGGGCGCAAGAAGCCCCAACACCAACAACATCACTAACACCAACACCCACACCAACATCCACATGAGCAGCAGCGGAAGCAGCAGCGGGGGCGAGAGCAAGGGCAGCGGGAGCAGCAGGGGCAGACTCACGGACACCCTGTCAGACGAAGCAGCAGATATTGTCTTTCCGACTGCCTTCCCCCCATCAGCATCTGCCTCCAGTGCTTCTATCCGCTCCCTCTCCGGCCTTTCGAAGGCCGGGATGGCTTCAACGAGGGGTTTGCAGTTGCCTGGCTCGGCCAGTGTTGGGGAAGAGGAGAGCGAGATTGTGCCTTTCAGTGGGTGCATGGGGCTCATGCGAGGCAACTCGGCACAGGTTCATCCTACAGGCAAGGATTTGCCGCGTGCTGACTCGGCACGTGCTGACTTGGCACGTGCTGACTTGGCACGTGCTGACTCAGCACAAGGTGATTCAGCGTGGTTGGACTCGGCACGTGTTTACTCAGCGCCGTTAGGTGCGGCCAGCTTAGCGGCAGCAGCAGCAGCAGCGGTGGCGGCGGCAGAAAGAGATGCAGCTGTTGCTGCTGCCACTGCTGCTGTTGCTGCTAGTGGTGGTGATGCAGCTTATGCTACCACTGCTGCTTCTCGTGCTCCTGCTCCTGCTGCTGCTCCTGCTGCTGCTGCTGCTCCTGCTCCTGCTGCTGCTCCTGCTGCTGCTGCTGCTGCTGCTGCTGCTGCTGTTTCAGTTGCCCCTGCTGCTGCTGCTGCTGCTGCTGCTGCTGTTTCAGTTGCCCGTGCTGCGGGCTCATTGAGGAGAGCCAAGAGCGGGCTGCCAGGCGTGGGTGGGGCGGACAGAGAGGAAGCA
This sequence comes from Closterium sp. Yama58-4, assembly GCA_947470075.1. Lineage (NCBI taxonomy): Eukaryota > Viridiplantae > Streptophyta > Zygnematophyceae > Desmidiales > Closteriaceae > Closterium > Closterium sp. Yama58-4. Next base: position 5,614 of record CANIUD010000447.1, read on the forward strand.
GACGCAGAGGGAGGGGTGCGGCTGATAAACCGGGGCAGCAGAACCACGTCTGCTTCCCGTGCTGCTCTCGCTGCTGCTGTGGGAGGGGGAGCAGTGAGTTATAAGCAGCAGCAGCAGCAGCAGCAGCAGCAGCAGCAGCAGCAGCAGCAGCAGCAGCAGCAGCAGCAGCAGCAGCAGCAGCAGCAGCAGCAAAAGCCCAAGTCAGCGAGTTTCCAGATGCTGCAGGAGGCGCTCCAGGGCATGTCACTGCTGGTGGTACGTTCAGTGTTGTGTTCCCCAACCCAACCCAACCCACTCGTTGAGGGGTTCATTCCAGCGCTTCTCTCTGTGCTGCGCTGCAGTGGTACAGACAGCACAGCACAGCACCGATGAGTGTCCTGAATCTTCTCCTGCATGTGCAACTTCCCCCGCCCCCAGGTGGACGACAACCTGGTGAACCGCAAGGTGATCGGCCGCATGCTGCAGCGGTACGGCGTGGGGGTGGAGATGGTGGATGGCGGCCGCAAGGCCATTGAGAGGCTCGTCACGGGCGGGTGGGACATCGACTGCATTCTCATGGACGTGCAGGTGGGTGTGTTGAGACGTGCTGATGTGTGATGAGACATGCAGGTGGGTCTCATGACATGTTAAAGTGTTGCGATGGTGAGACGTCTTAGCTTACGCCCTACTGTTGAGAGGCTTGTCACGGGCGGGCGGGACATCGACTGTGTTCTATGGACGTGCAGGTGGGTGTGATGAGACGTGCTGAGTTGTTGAGACGTTGAGGTCTTGAGCCGAACGAAGGGTTGAGAGGTCTTTGAGGGACTGTCACGGGTGGGTGGGACATAGACTGCATTCTCATGGACGTGCAGGTGGGTGTGATGAGACGTGCTGAGTTGTTGAGACGTTGAGGTCTTGAGCCGAACGAAGGGTTGAGAGGTCTTTGAGGGACTGTCACGGGTGGGTGGGACATAGACTGCATTCTCATGGACGTGCAGGTGGGTGTGATGAGACGTGCTGAGTTGTTGAGACGTTGAGGTCTTGAGCCGAACGAAGGGTTGAGAGGTCTTTGAGGGACTGTCACGGGTGGGTGGGACATAGACTGCATTCTCATGGACGTGCAGGTGGGTGTGATGAGAAGTCCATGTGTTGACCGATGGGATGTCTAAGTGTTGACCGATGGGATGTCTAAGTGTTGACCGATGGGATGTCTAAGTGTTGACCAATGGGATGTCTAAGTGTTGACCGATGGGATGTCTAAGTGTTGACCGATGGGATGTCTAAGTGTTGACCGATGGGATGTCTAAGTGTTGACCTCTTGATGATTGACACATCATATTGTTCGTCGTGCAAACTGTTTCGAGAGTTGTCCTAGGCGGTTGGAACATCGGCTGTATTCTCATAGGCATGTGTTGATCTGTTGAGATGTGTTGAGTGTGTGATGCTTTTCACTGTTGAGAGGGTTTAACTTTTGACGCATGCTAGCTCTTAAACTGTTCAACTGTTGAGACATTGTAACTCTTTTAAACCGTACCAACTGACGGGCGGTGTCTTGACCTTGCAGATGCCTGAGATGGATGGGTGCGAAGCAGCGGCTGCCATCAGGAAGCTTGAAGGGGAGAGGCGGATGGAGCGAGAGGAGAGGGCACAGAGGGCGGAAAGGGCAGAGAGGGAGGAGAGGGAAACATTGGAGGAAGCTGAGATTGGGAGGGCGGAGAGGGAGGGAGAGTGTGTGAGGGAGGCTGTGCCAGCTCCGATGGTGCAACTGAGGGCCGCCCTTCCCGTTTCAGCACGAGACACATCAGCAGCAGCACCCAACACAGGGTTACCAGGGTCATTAGCAGCAGCATCAGCAGCAGTGGCAGCAGCAGAGAGCATGGGAGGAGCTACGCCTAAGCTACCCACCCCGGCCAGAACTCCAACCGCTCTGCACCCCCTGAAATCCCCAATGCACGCCCAAATACCCTCTCGTTCGCCCTCGTTCCGAGGCCGCACCTCCGCCTCCCCTCTGCAGCTTCTCAGGAGCAATCGGCACCGGCGGCACATGAGCAGCGGGGATTTGGATGGGCACACGCACACCCCATCTCCTAAAGATGGGCACAGGCACACCCCATCTCCCAAGGATGGGCGCTTGGGAGTGAAGCTCAGCCCAGCCTTGCAGGCTCGGCAGGCTGCAGCGAATAGCAATCCAAACCTAAAGGCCGAGCCATCTGCAGCTGCACACAGCCCGGGCAGTGGAGTCAGGCCTAAAGCCGGGCAGGGGGAGGTGAGACCTGGGGCGGGTACTCCCAAAGGAGGGGTGTTGTCTAAGTGGGTGGAGTTGACCAGTCCCACGTGGGGTAGGCAGCAGGTTCTGGAGCAGCAGCCGCTGCTGGGAGAGGAGGGGAAGCAGGGAGGGGAGGGAGGGGTGAAGCGGGGGAGTCAGGTTCGGCAGGAGAACGAGCAACACCAGCAAAAGCAGAGTATGCAGGAGCGGCAGGCGCAGAAGCAGCAGCAGAGGCGAGTTCCAGAGATGGATAGGGTGCTGATATTTGCGTTGACTGCGGATATTGGTGCGGGAACAAGGGAGCGGTGTGCGCGGGTGGGCATGGATGGGTACATGACCAAGCCTGTCGAGGAGGAGCAGTTATGCCGAGTTATGCTGGGCCCTCTCAGGTTACGGAGGCAAATGAAAATGGGAGCAACATATGAGGGAGAATAGATGGCGGAGCTCACAGACTGGTAACAGTGGCATGCTGGTTGGGTAAATTTTGTACAAAATTTATTCATTGACTGTGGTTCGACTTGTCATTTTGTTTACTTGTGGATACATGCAGCTGACATGTTCTGTATAAAAGCTTCTCTGATTGGTCTAATGGGTTTAGAATGCTATGGAACAAGTGAAATAGGATTCCAACGTATAGGCGAAAGTTATGGTAATCATTCATGTGAAAGGATGGAATTTTGTGAGAGAATAGGTACCATGCAAGTACATGTAAAGCTGAGAGTTGGGCAGGGTCAAGCAAGGGCAAAGTGCGGACAGAGTTCACAAGTGACAAAGGAACGAAAATAGTCGTGGATAGATGAAGAGTGTTGCGGATGGTGCTGAGGATGGTTAAGACAATCCGTTTTATGCGTAGATAAAATTTACCGTATGTAACTATCGTTTCTGTTTGTTAGCGGGGCAATGCCTTCAGATGTTGTTGACCAGTTTCTTGCAATCGCCGAAGCGAATCTCAGCGGACCAGCGGACCAGTTTCGTCAGCATCCACGCTCATTACGCCAGTCGATACCTGACAGGTTGAAATGGCGCGTGTTTCCAAAATTTTAGGATGGGCCCCGCTCATAGCCAAGCTTGCCAGCAGGTGATCTCCTCAGTGCCTCTGAGTCGACGTGGCGTGACGTTTGTCTGTTTCCAGGTACTTTGTGCGTGCGCGTCATTCATCCCCAGGAGTGCGGGATGCTGGAATTTGGATTGCTCGGTGCGTGGGTGAGTGGATCGGGCTGCTTTAGTTGACCCAGCTCTGTGCTGGCAATCCCAGGAAATTCGCGTGAAGAGTCAATATGCTTGGTCAGACTCCACACCTGGAAACTATCCAACGTAATCTTTTGTCAGCTGACGTGCAATCTGAGGCCATCTCAACGCACGATGAGACTGGTGTGGTCCCCCCGCTGACGTGGTGACATCGCAACACGTGGTAACTATGTTGCTGGATGGTCCTTGGCCAAACAACCAATTCATCGCGATTCGTGGCGAGCGCTCTCGTCTGACTTGTACAGAGGCCCTGGCTTCGTGTGATGTCGCAAGGCCACAGCATCAACTCCCCGACCAGCCAACCCCCGCCTTCCCCCAATAGTTCCCCTCTCCTCCCCGCAACCTCGAAATTAGTTCTGGAGCGGTGCTGCGCGGTCCTCCGCAGGAACCTCTTGGTGCGGGCAGTCGCTCCGCGCGATGTGGTGGATTTGTGGATAAAGAGCCTGGCGAATGAGAGGAAGAGAAGCAATCAGTCTGGTTTGAGCGCGTTTCACAACCGCGAGGCACGGAGCAAGCGAAGACACCACCCACTGTTTGCGCCACAACACACCTTCTGAATCCACACCACCCCTTCACACCGTCCCTCATCCTTCTCTCCCTCCACTCCACCATCGTATCCTCCTCTTACAATCTCCTCCCCCTTCCCCCCTTCCTTGCCTCCTCTCCTTACCTCCGCCTTTCTGTGCCCGTCGCACCCCCTCTTGCATTCTGCCGCTGGCTGCAGTGCTGTAGGATAGCAATTTTGTGAGCGCTCCCCCACCTCCCGAGAGGAGCGCGGAGCAGAGCAAAGCAGCAACCAACCGAACCAACAGTAGAGTCGCCTTGTCGTGCCGTGCCATTAGAGGCTCATAAAGGGGTCAGGGAGTAAGTCCGTGCAGAGTGCGACGGCAGTAGCCCGGAAAAAAAACCTACCACCCACCATTGCAGCCACAGGTACATATAGAGACTAGAGGTGAAGTAGCACCAGTGGAGGCACGTAGGGACTGATCGAGTGTTGACTCCCACACGACTCGCCAGACCTCTCCTTTTCCTCCTATTTTTTTTCCGAGGCGCTAAGCTTGAGATTTCAGTGCGTGAATCCAAATTAATGCTCTCCTTAGGTTCAATAGTTAGCTGATAACGCACCGTCATCCTTTATCTTCCACTGAAGTGAGTCAAGAGCATGGCGTTCGCCACGTTGTCCACTTGGGATGTCCACCAAAGCGCGTCTTTTCCATTCGCCATGAGCCGCTGCTCGCATATTCCTTCAGCCGAGCCTCCATCCGAACCCACTTACGCGTCACTGAAGCTCCATCCGCTCCTCTCTCCGTCGCAAGAGCATGTCGTCCGTGAATTCTCAGCCCTCTCCATGCAATTTCACGAGCAGCAGCACCAGCAGCAGCAGCATCTGCACTGCCACCGTCATACTGCAAGCGAGCCGCAGCCACAGCAGCAGAAAGAGCGAGAGGCCCCGCACCCTCTTCCCTCCCTAAAGCATGACGCTTTCCAAAGAGTCCCATGTGTGGAAAGCGAGCATTTTGTGGCTCGTCTTAACGTAGGCGACTCGGCTAATGTGGCTAACGAAGCAATTCTCGAGGCACCTCAAAGCTCGGCTGAGCAGGTTAAGGAGGCGTCGCCTGCAGTATCTCCCGCGTCGCCTGGCGTCGAACCGTTGGAACCTCTGGGCAACGGTAACGTCCCATTTGACTTGGCGAGGATTTCCCCACACTTGTCAGACTCCTCCCTTCCCATCGGCGATAGCTTCCCCGGAAGCGGGGGAAGCGCGCCTGTTTTCAGCAGCGGCATGCTTCCTTGGCTTCGGAATCCTAGCGAATTGGACCTGAACCTTCCTTCGTCACCGCCGGGCGACTCCGCAGCTACTCCGGCTCTTGTGCCGTCTTCTGCGGCCTTCCCCTCGTCGTTCCAAGTGCTCAATTCCAGCTTCTGGGAGTCTAGCGCGAATTGCGGCGCAAATGGTGGAGCCGCATCACCTCCTGTTTCCGAAAATTCGTCGGAGTCGTCGCTGGTGGCGTGTGGCAGTGAGAGCAGCAGCACGGACATGGATGACGAAGAAGATAATAACGAGGATGAGGATGGCGGCAGTGATGGAGAGGCGGACTCGGGAATAAAGCCGCTGTGCTTGAAGAAGAAAGTGTCAGCCATGACCTCTCTTCCCTCACAGTAAGCCCGTGTTTATGCTATTCTGACGAAAAAATATTTGCTCTCGACTTGTGCTGCTTGAAATTCTCATTTCTCACTTGCCGAGTGATATCGCGGTTTTTTATTCAAGCACCTAATCAGCAAGTTCGTCTCTCCTCCTCCTTGCTAACCTGCAGGCGAAGCCTTTCGTCTCACTTTGGAGGGAAATCCCGCACCTTCTCGTCGCTTGCTGACGTGTCAGCTATCCAGACCATTCACGGCCTCGCAAAGCCGCCTCCAGGCCTCTGCCTCCGCCGAATGCGCCGCCGTTCGCGGCTCTCCTCCGCATCTGCACTCCGCCACGGCCCCTGCGCCATCCCCATCGCTGCTGCGCACCGCAGCATAGGCAAGCACCGCCCGGGTGCTGGCGCTGGGGCTGGCGCTGGCATTCGTGGAAGCAGTTTTGGACGGTTGGCGGCTCAGCAGGTTCAGTTCTCGCTGGCGCTGGCTGTGTCCATGGGAAGCGTGGGTTGAAAGGTGACGCGGATAGGTTGAGAGATTGGGCATGAAGCAGCTTCAGGGAGAGAATTGTGCAGAATGGCAGCAACATGGAGCAGTTTTGAATGCACCACCATGGGTTCGTTGGGCTTCCCAAGATGGAACGCAAGTCCTGTGGATGATAACCCAAGATTTCATGGCACTGAGTGATTGCTGCTGTCTGGTTCTCTGCGCTAGACTTTGGAAGCTCCAGAACAAGACTGTGGATCAGGTGTCTGTCACGTCAGCTGCGATACTTCGCCGACCCCTTGCACAGGAGCTGGAGCATCTATTCTACTCTCAGCTATTCCTGCAAAGGAGAATTGAGTCATGGCATTGTGAACATACGTGGAAGTCTCTGCTGAGCGTTGCCTGGAAGCGGCCTATGTTCTGGCATGGAAGCTGATGGTGGAATCTCATCTGGAGCCATGATTTTGCCAATAACAAGAATCAACAGCGGGCTTTCGTGTGCATTTTTGGTAGATCTGGTGCATCAAGATAGGCCAGGACAGGTTGGCAAATTTTGGAGCAAATTTTGTGTCCCTTGCTGGTATTGCCAACCCCTCTGCTGCTGCCCATGCTGAGTGTTATGCCTTTGCGGTAGCTTCTGCCTGCTGCTGGGTGTGCGTTTGACCAATAAGTGGTGGGTGGCCTTTTTTTGGTACACCCTGATTTTGTAGATTCCATATGTTTTTGTTGGGAGATACGCAACTGCCTCTCAGATTGGAAAAGGAGGTTGATTTCACAATCAATCAAGCAACCAAACTGATGTAGTCACACTAGATTGTTACATGATTTTAGACACACAACAGCAGAACAGTGAAATCCCCTTATACGGCATATTGCTTTTCGAGGGACTTGAGGCCCCTCCCTCCTCCTCCTTGCGTCCGGCCATCGAGCATTTTGAGACTCTCCACTTGGACGTCTGGGGCCCCGCCTCTCGCCTTGGCCCTGAGCGTGAGCGTTTCTTTCTGGTGGTCATTGACGACTACTCCCGCTACACCACAGTGTTCCCCCTGGCGAAGAAGTCTGAGGTGACTTTTACGATGATCAGGTGGTTGCTTACCACTGCGGACACTCGTGGTCGTTGTGTCAACTATCTTCACTCCGACCGCGGGGGTGAGTTTTGCTCCGGCGTTCTCGCTGGATTCTGTCGCGAGCAGGGCATTCGTCAGTCATGGGCGCTTCCAGAGTCCCCACAGTAGAATGGGGTTGTTGAGCGCCGCATAGGCTTGGTCATGGAGATCGCCCGCACCTCCTTGACTCACGCCCGTGCCCCCCATTTTCTGTGGCCCTACGCGGTTAGGTACGCCGCTCACCAGCTGAACCTCTGGCCACGTGTCTCTCGGCCAGAGGCTTCACCGACCAGTCTTTGGACCGGGTCCCCTGGTGTTGCGTCGCGGTTTCGTGTCTGGGGTTGCTTGGCTCTTGTCCGCGACACTTCCGCGACAAGCTCTCGCCTCGCGCCGTTCCCTGTGTCTTCCTTGGTTTCCCTGAGGACTCCTCTGACTTCACCTTTTACCACCCTCCCTCTCACCGGTTCTTTGACTCCCGTGACGTTCGTTTTGAGGAGTCCACCCCGTACTACGTCAGGTACCTGTCAAACATATATGCTGCTTATTGTGTAGGCTGTAGTGGGGTAGCCCATATGGGGTACAACCCAGATTAGGGTTTCCTACTTGTACCCATCATGCTGCTAGTTCATTCATTCCTGCCTAGACTTTCAGACATGGTATCAGAGCAGTAGGTCCGTAGGACCGTTTTTTTTTTTTTTTTTCGGGCCCACCTACCGTTGCGGTTACTGAGCTACCCCACGTGCTTGCGCTGCGCCGCCTCCCGCGCGCCTTGCCGTGCTTGCGCTGCGCTGCCCGCGCGCGTCTTGCCTTGCCTGCGCTGCGCTGCCCGCGCGCGCCTTGCCTTGCCTGCACCTTGCCTTGCCTTGCCTGCGCCGCGCCTTGCCTTGCCTGCGCCTTGCCTTGCCTTGCCTGCGCTGCGCCGCCCGCGCGCACGCCCTGCCCTGCCCCGCGTTGCGCTGCCCCGCGCACGCCGTGCCCTGCCCCGCGTTGCGCTGCCCCGCGCACGCTCTGCTCTGCCTGGCGTCGCGCGCCCCTGCAGCCCGTAGCGTCGCCCGTCTGCCCTGCCTCTGCCCGTCGTGCCGCCCGTACGGGCTGTCCCAGCCCGTCGCGTCGCCCGTCCGCCCTGCCTGCCTGTCGCGTCGCCCGTACGGGCTGTCCCAGCCCGTCGCGTCGCCCGTCCGCCCTGCCTGCCTGTCGCGTCGCCCGTACGGGCTGTCCCAGCCCGTCGCGTCGCCCGTACAAGCTGCCTGCCCGTCGCGTCGCCTGTACGGGCTGTCCCAGCCCGTCGCGTCGCCCGTACGGGCTGCCTGCCCGTCGCGTCGCCCGTCCGCCTTGCAGCCCGCGCGTCGCGCCTCTGCTGCCCCGCGCGTCGCGCCCTACGGCAGCCCGCGCGCCGCGCTCTGCAGCCCCGCGCGTCGCGCTCTGCTGCAGCCCGCGCGTCGCGCCCTGCTGCCCTGCACGAAGCGCGCCCTGCTGCTCGCGCCGCCCAGGCCGAGCCGAGCCGCCCTACCCTATCAAGATAGTAAGAACAGTGAGAAGCCATAGCTAGGGTTGACCTAGCTAGGCAAGCAAGAAATGAACAAAGGAGGGGTTGCACTAGTAAGAATGGGGATACAAATAGCAAACCCTAGAAGGGTTGTACTCGCTATAGAGCACCCCACTACAGGCTAGAGCATAATATTCTGACACACCCCCATAGCCAAAGTGGGGTGTAATCAGCAGAGCAAGCAAAGCAGTACAAGCTCAGGGTGGATCACAATGTCACCACACATTCTGAGCACAAGTTCAAGAAGCAATAGTTTAAAGTTCACAATTATGAGCAAAGCTAGTGGTAGTCACAACGGGCAAGTGAGGAGGAGGAAAGAGACTATGAGAGGAGAGGAGGTAGTGGGCGGCAGCTGAAGCTGCTGGCACACGGCGCAACTGGAGCAACTGGCACACGGGCAACTGGAGCAACTGGCACACTGGCAACTGGAGCAACTGGCACACGGGCTACTGGAGTAACTGGCTCCGCGGCTGAAAGTAGCGGCAGACGAGCAACGGACTCACGGGCGACTGGAGCAACGGGCTCACGGGCGACTGGCGCAACGGGCTCACGGGCGACTGGCGCAACGGTCTCACGGGCGACTGGAGCTGCTGGCTTCACGGCGGCCACCCCCTTCAACCTCCCCAAACTATCCCACTCCCCCTGACACACACCCGCTGCTACACCGCTAGCTCCACTCCCCCTTCACCCCCCCTTAGTACCACTCCGACGGCTCCAACAGGTCCACCCCCCTCAGCGGCAGCTGCAGCACAGGGAGACGGAGGAGGAGGAGGAGCAGGGAACGGCACACAGAAGCTGCACCCCCATACCCCCCACCCCCAAACCCTAATCCAGGAGTACGGGCAGAAGGAGGGGTGGGGCGCCTTCAGAAGCACGGGGGACAGCGGGGAGGACAGGGGCAGCGAAGAACGGGCCGCCCACGGGTCTGGCACAGCCTCCCGAACCGCGCGCAGGCGGCCCGAGCCGCGCGCGGGCCTGGCGCAGCCCGTACGGGCCGCGCGCGGGCCTGGCGCAGCCCGTACGGGCCGCGCGCCGGCTGTACGGGCCGCGCGCAGGCCACGACGGGCGACGGGGGGCGACGCGCGGGTCCCCGTCGCCCGTCGCAGCGCCTCCCGGGAGCAACGCGCGGTGTGACGGGGCAGAAACCCGCCGCGTACCACGAGGCGCGCGGCGGACAGGGAGTAGCAGTAGCAGCGGAAGCAGTGAAGTGGTGGGCCCACAGGACAGGAGCGTAACCGCTCTGATACCATGTCAAGATAGTAAGAACAGTGAGAAGCCATAGCTAGGGTTGACCTAGCTAGGCAAGCAAGAAATGAACAAAGGAGGGGTTGCACTAGTAAGAATGGGGATACAAATAGCAAACCCTAGAAGGGTTGTACTCGCTATAGAGCACCCCACTACAGGCTAGAGCATAATATTCTGACATACCCGACCCGATCCGCCCTCCTGCTCGTGCTACTACTGCTGCTGGTGGAGGTGCTGCTAGGAGTGCTGGAGGTGCTGCAGCCTAGCCTCACCGGGCCGCTCTACTGCTCTTACTGCTGTTGCTGCTGCTCGTGCTGCTGTCTTCCCTCCGTACCGCCCTCCTCCTCGCACGCCTCCTTGCTTACCCGCTATGACTTCCCTTCGTAGTAGCGGTGGGAGTGGTGGCGGCGGCGGTGGCGGCAGTGGGAGTGGTGGCGGCGACCATAGTTGCAGTCGCGGTGGAGCTGTTCAGTGCGGAGTTTCTGGCGGTGGCGAGATCCAGCTGCAGCGGCGTCCGAGCGAGACCCTTCCACCCCAGCAGCTTCATGCGTGGTACGCTCAGCGTTGTGCGTCTCGGAGAGGTGGCGGCGGCTGTAATAGCAGTCGTGGTGGAGCTGGTCAGTGCGGAGTCTCTGGCGGTGGCCAGATGCAGCTGCAGCGGCGCCCGCGCGAGACCCTTACGCCCCGGCAGCTGCATGAGTGGTACGCTCAGAGTTGGGGGTGTAGGACTACTGCTCGCTGCCCGTACGTTATTCGCACAGGTGATCGAGCTGGTCAGACTTGCGGGACAGTTAGTCACACAGAGTCCCGCTGCTTCTCCCGTCTGAGCGACGCTTGGCGAGCACGGTTTGGCGACGAGACTGAGCTACCCCTCTGGCTAGAGCTGCTTCAGGACGGAGTAGATATATTTGCCTTAGACTATGACACTATCCTTACTGCCATGTATGTTTTGACTGGTACTTCTGAGGGTGACTGTTACCTGTGTGTGCCCCCTGACCCTGGTATAGCGGCTGCTGCTCTAGGTGCTAGTGAGTCTGCTCTCTCTGGTACTGCACCTGCTGAGGCCTTGCACACCTTTACACTTGACTCTGGTGCTTCCCGCTGTTTCTTTCGCGACAGTACCGCGGTCACACCCCTCCCTGCACCTGTCCCTGTCTCACTGGCTGACCCCTCTGGGGGCCCAGTGCTTGCACGGTCTACCACTGTGCTTCCGTGTCCGGCGGTCCCGTCTGGTGAGCTGTCTGGTCTCCACCTCCCCTCGTTCTCTACGAACTTGGTGAGCACCGCCGTCCTTCAGGATCACTGGGTTGACACCTTTACTCCTGGAGGACAGCGGGTGACACACTGCACGTGCTCTCGGACCGGCCGCCACCTGGCCACGTTCACACGTGCGCCTGGGTCCAGTCTGTACACCCTCACCACTGTGTCGCGTCACGCCACTTTGTCTCCTCAGCTGTACGCGTCTGCTCAGGTAGCTACCCAGTGTGAGTGTCGTCGCCTGTCGCACGACACTCTCCTGTGGCACCACCGCCTTGGTCACCCCTCCCTGCCTCGCCTTCGTGGCATGCACTCTCGCTCCCTAGTCTCTGGTCTTCCCAGGTCTCTGCCTGCCCTCCCTCCCTCGCCTGCGCCGCCCTGCATTCCTTGTGTCGAGGGGCGGCAGCGCGCCGCTCCTCACTCCTCCTCGTTCCCTCCCACAGAGGCTCCGCTGCAGACTCTCCACCTGGACGTGTGGGGCCCGGCCCGCGTCCAGGGACAGGGCCGCGAGCGGTACTTCCTGTTGGTTGTCGACGACTACACGCGTTACACCACGGTCTTCCCCTTGCACAGCAAGGCGGATGTCCCTGCTGTCCTGATCCCCTGGATCCGCGCTGTTCATCTCCAGCTCCGCGAGCGGTTTGAGCGGGACTTTCCTGTCTTGCGTCTGCACTCTGACAGAGGTGGTGAGTTCACCTCCGACCTCTTGCGAGCCTTCTGTGAGGAGCACGGCATCACCCAGTCGTTCACGCTTCCGGCCTCTCCGTAGCAGAATGGGGTTGCTGAGCGCCGCATTGGCTTAGTCATGGAGGTCGCTCGTACCTCCATGATCCATGCGGCGGCTCCCCATTTTCTGTGGCCGTTTGCGGTCCGGTACGCCGCGCATCAGCTCAACCTCTGGCCCCGTGTCTCCTTGCCGGAGACCTCGCCCACACTGCTGTGGACGGGGGAGGTTGGCGATGTGTCGCGTTTCCGGGTCTGGGGTGCTCGTGCCTTTGTCCGCGATCTCACCGCGGACAAGCTCTCTGCCCGCGCCATTCCCTGCGTCTTCCTTGGTTTTCCTCCTGACGCGCCTGGCTGGCAGTTTTACGACCCCGCCTCGCGCCGTGTCTTTGCGTCTCAGGACGTCACTTTTGACGAGTTCGTCCCCTTTTACCGTCTCTTTCCCTACCGCACTGCCCCTCTCCCCCCCCCCCCCCCCGCCGCTCTTTCTCGCTCCAGGTCCTTCCCAGGTAGACCCCCTCCCCGCGCCAGGTCCTGCTCCTTCAGGTGTTTCTCAGGTAGATCCTCCTGTGCCTGCGACTATTGAGGTCACTGGTGACTCAGGTCCTGCTGGGGGTAGTCCTGCTCGGGGTGCTGTCTCTGGGGGTGCTGAGCCTGGGGGTACGGAGCCCGAGCGAGAGGAGCCTGGGGGTGCTGAGCCTGGGGGTGCGGAGTCTGGGGGTGCTGTGCCTGAGCGTGAGGAGCCTGGAGGTGCTGAGCCTGGGGGTGCCGAGTCTGAGGGTGCTGAGCCTGCGTGTGAGGGGCCTGAGGGTGCTGAGCCTGGAGGTACTGAGCCTGAGCGTGAGGAGCCTGGGGGTGCTGAGTCTGGGGGTGCGGCGCCTGAGGGTACTGCGACTGCTGGTGCGCGGTCTCCTTGGAGTGGCCGCCTTCGTCCGCGTACGCCTCTCACCTCACAGCAGCTGCACGAGTGGTACGGTCGCCGTCAGGGTCGCGCTGCTGGGGCTCGGGGCTCTACTGCTGGAGGTACTTCTGCTGACGTCACTGGAGCTGGGAGTGGTGCTGGTTCTTTGCCTGCTGGAGGTGTTGAGCTTGTGCGTGCGGAGACTGGAGGTGCTGTGCCTGGGGGTGCTGCGTCCGGGGGTGCTGAGCCTGAGAGTGCTGAGTCTGGGGGTGCGGCGCCTGCGGGTACTGAGACTGCTGGTGCGCGGTCTCCTTGGAGTAGCCGCCTTCGTCCGCGTGCGCCTCTCTCCCCGCAGCAGCTGCACGAGTGGTACACTCGCCGTCAGGGTCGCGCTGCTGGAGCTCGGGGCTCTACCGCTGGAGGTGTTTCTGCTGTCGTCGCTGGAGCTGGGAGTGGTGCTGTGTCTACAGGAGGTGCTGGAGTCCTTGGTCCCGGAGGTGCTCGTACTGGAGGTACTGGAGCTGCTGGGGCTGGAGGTGCTGCGTCTGGGGGTGCTGCTGCTGGAGACACTGAGGCTGGCGACCCTAGGACTGGAGAAACTGGTTCTGGGGGTGCTGCTGCTGGTGGTGCTGGCGCTAGAGGTTCTGGAGCTGCTGGAGGTGCTGGAGCTACTGGAGGTGCTGGAGCCACTGGAGCTGCTGGAGCTGCCGGTGCTGGTGCAGCTGCGCCGACACGACTGTTCTTCACTCCGCCGTCTCCGTCGTCTCTGCCGCCGCCTGACTCTGTTCTTCGTCAGGTTCTTACCCTTCCGTCGTCTACTGGTCTTCCGTTACTGCCTGGCTCACCGCTCCCTGCTCCTTCTCCTTACACTGAGCAGCCTGGTGGTCTTGCTGAGCGTCATGAGCCTGCGTCGCGTCCTGTCTCGCCTGTTCATCCTGGTCGTTCCGGTCGTCGTGTTCCTCGTTCGCGTCAGCCGGCTGTCCCCGGTACACACCTCGTAGTCCGTCGTCTTTCCTCTGCTCCGCAGTCTGTTCCTCTGCCGTCTCCCCCTGCGTCCTCTCTGCCTGACGTTGCCGACCCTGAGTCTGACCGGTTTCGTGCTGAGCACCCTACTGTCACGCGTCTACTAGCCACTGTTGTCACTGACCCGTCGTTTGAGTCTGCTGCTGCGTCTGCCTTAGTCGCTGAGCTTGTTGACTTTGCTGCTGCCTGTCGTCTAGACTACGCCGCTAGCCTTATTGCTGAGTCTGACTCTGTCTGTCCTCCGTCCGTCGGGGATGAGTGTGCTCTTGGCACGGACGTTCTTGAGGACAGGCAGGAGGACCTTGAGTGTCTTGCAGCCGCTGCGCCTCATCTCGTGGCCATGCTGCTTGCCCCTGAGGGAGACCCGGATGCTGTAGACATCCCGACCCCGCGCTCTTACGCTGAGGCGATCGCGGGTCCCTACTCCTCTCAGTGGCAGGCAGCCATGGACGCAGAGATGGCATCCTGGAAGTCCACTGGCACTTACGTCGATGAGGTTCCCCCTCCTGGGGCGAACATCGTCGATGGCATGTGGATTTTCAGGGTGAAGCGGCCGCCAGGTTCTCCACCTGTCTTCAAGGCTCGTTACGTTGCTAGAGGCTTCAGTCAGCGTGAGGGAGTTGACTTCTTCCAGACCTTCTCCCCTACCCCGAAGATGACCACTCTTCGGGTGCTGCTGCACGTTGCCGCTCAGCGTGACTACGAGCTTCACTCTCTTGACTTCAGCACAGCCTTCTTACAGGGCAGCCTGCACGAGGAGATCTGGCTGCGCCGCCCACCTGGCTTCACTGGGTCGTTCCCTCCTGGTACCCAGTGGAGCCTCCGGCGGCCAGTCTACGGTCTCCGCCAGGCACCTCGTGAGTGGCACGACACACTGAGGACTACACTTGCGGCTCTTGGGTTCGCTCCTTCGACTGCTGACCCGTCGCTGTTTCTGCGCACCGACACTTCGCTGCCGCCGTTCTACATCCTCGTGTACGTCGACGACTTGGTCTTTGCTACTGCTGACACTGAGGCTCTCGCTCTAGTGGAGTCGGAGCTGCAGAAGAGACACACGTGCACTGACCTGGGTGAGCTACGCAGTTACCTTGGCTTGCAGATCACCCGGGACAGAGCACGCCGCACCATCACACTGACTCAGTCACACATGGTGCAGCAGGTCCTTCAGCACTTCGGCTTCACCTGGTCCTCCTCACAGTCCACTCCTCTTGCTACAGGTCACTCACTCTCAGCTCCACCTTCGGACGAGTCCGTAGAGTCGAGTGGTCCTTACGCAGAGCTAGTGGGCTGCCTCATGTACTTGATGATAGGGTTGTCGCTAGGATTTGAGGGGGCCTGATGGATCAGACGGGCCCTTCGGGCCCGTCTGATCCATCACATTCTGTTTTTTACCGTGTCTGATGTATCAGATATTTTCGAAATTCATGTCTGACGCAATTGATTCGGACTTGACCAGTCACAGCAGAATCACCCCCTCACAGCAAATTCGGCCCGTCACAGCAGATTCGCCGTCACCCTGACACAGCAGATTCGCCCCGTCACAACAATTTCGCCCCTGACACAGCAAATTCGCCCCCTGACACTAACAGATTCGCCCCCTGACACTAACAGATTCGCCCTGACACTAACAGATTCGCCTCCTGACGCATCAGATTCGCCCATTCACAACTCGAATCCCATATTCACCCCTACATAATTGGATTCGGTATCAGATGAAACCAAAACAAGAACCTGATTGATCAGATAAACTCAAAAACTACTCCTTATCAATCAGAAATTACAAAAACCAATTTCTGAAAAATCAGATGAACTCAAAAAACTCGATCTGAAGATAAGGCAAACAGACAAAAAAATTCTGCTAGCGACGACCCTGCCTGATGACCTGCACTCGACCTGACCTTGCGTACCCTCTTGGCCTTTTGGCTCGCTACGTGGCTCCTGGTCGGCACCGAAAGGTGCACATGGATGCTGCAAAGAGGGTACTGCGCTACTTGTGCAATACATCGGGCATGGGGCTCGTGCTTGGAGGACGGAGCGACGTTGTCCTCACTGGGCACTCAGACGCTTCTTGGGTTGACGACCAGGCTACGCAGCGGTCGTCACAGGGTTACACCTTCAGCCTTGGCTCTGGCTCTGTTTCTTGGCGTTCTACTCGCTCGTCTTCTGTTCTCAGCTCCAGCTGTGAGGCTGAGATCTACGCCACAGCCATGGCTGCTCAGGAGTTGCGCTGGCTCACCTACCTGCTGACTGACTTGGGAGAGAGGCCTCGTTCTCCTCCAGTTCTGTACGTCGACAACAAGGCCGCCATTGCCTTGTGTCAGGAGCACAGACTGGAGCACAGAACGAAGCATATCGCTCTGCGTTACTTCCTGGCTCGAGAGTTACAGCAGCGTGGTCAGCTTCGTCTTGCTCACGTGGCCACCAGGGCCAACACTGCTGATATATTCACCAAGGCACTTCCGTCTGGTGATCATCAGCGCTTTTGTACTTTGTTGGGCCTCGTGCCTACGTTTCCTCACTTGCTGTAGGCTTTGCTTGTACTGTGATCTATGTATATATACCTGCATGCTTGCTCTTGCTAGGTAGTGATCACTGTACTGTGTTGTTGCATATATACCTCTGCATGTGAACTGGCCTTGTGGCCCTTTGCTTAGGCTCAGAATGCGTGGTGACTTTGTGATCCACCCTGAGCTTGCTTTGCCTTTCTTGACTGGTCCTGTGACCTCTTGTTCTCCCCCAATTTGCATACGGGGGTGTGTCAAACATATATGCTGCTTATTGTGTAGGCTGTAGTCCGCCCATATGGGGTACAACCCAGATTAGGGTTTCCTACTTGTACCCATCATGCTGCTAGTTCATTCATTCCTGCCTAGACTTCTGACAGTACCCCTATCGAGTGGTGTGTGAGCGTTAGTGCACCACATGTCAGAATCCAAGCCATTAGACCAATGGGATAAAATGACTCGTTTGTGTCGCGGGTCCGTGCGCCCATAACCCCCCAGGCAACGCGCTTGTAACCCCTCTACGATCAATCGGGGATGCACAGTGCAGATATACTGACACCACAATGGTGTACCTGCTACCCAAATATGACATCTCGGTGTTTTCTAGCTGGAAATACCAACACCCTGTGAAAAATTGCGAATGGAGCTGGCAGCTGGCTTCACGTGGTCAGGCTCATTGTCACCAGCTTATACCATATTACCTTGTGCTAAAGTACAAGAGTAGTTGTATGATTGTATCCTGCATGTGTCTGTATGACTGGAGAGTCTAGGTTTTGACATTGATACGGAGTGACATTCACCCTCATGGACATGGGTTGAATACTCATTTGATCGCCACACGTGGAAAAGGTCATTGTGAGGCTGGTCATAAAAGAGCACACATTAAGCAGGCGATATTGTCAATCTTGAGGTGGGACGAGTGGCCGTGCAGTGGGTGATATGCGGTACGCCTGTAGGGTGATGAGTGCAAGGTTACGGGAGGACGAGGCGCTGGCCGGAGTAGATTCTGTTGATGTCGCAAACCTGCAATCAAGAAGGAATGAGGAAGTAGGGTGATCATACAAAATAAGCATGATCGCACAGCGTAGGAGCAATCAGCTGAGTGACTACATGGAGTGACGGGTGTGATGGAAAAAATGAGGCGCAAGGTAGCAGATCGAAAGCAAATAGAGGAAAGGGTGGCTAGATGCGTGAGGAGCATCAGGCGCGTGGTGGCAGGGAGGGGGGGGGGGGGGGGGGGGGGAGGGGATGGCAGTGATACCTCTGGGTTGAGCTCGAAGAACTTTGAGGAGGGATTGCAGTATACTTCACGCGGGAGAATAGAGCTGAGGGTTTCACCCGGCTTCACCACCCACACCCTATGTTCGTGGCGTGAAGGGTGGTACGCAAGGGAGTGCAATGGATAGGAAACGAATGAAATTCAGGAGGAGATAGGGGAAGTAAAAAGGTCTTGCAGATTAATACGTATGGTAAAATCGCCATGGAGTGGAGGGAAGGACATGCAAGCAAGAGAGCGACAGAACCAGGGGGTGATTAAAGTGGGAAACGGGTAGGAAGGAAGGCAGTGCGGAGGGGGCAGAAGGGAAGGTAGAGAGCACCACTCACTTGCCATCAGCATCAGTTCTGCAGATTGGGTTCCAAAGAAGCCAAAGCGTGCAGATTACAATGCCACCATCGCCACCAGCAGCCAGCAACCATCGTGCATCCAGAGTCAATGTGAATGCGAAGTCCATGCAAAGCAAGGTGCAATTGGAAAAAGCTCAGATGGGATTAATACTCAGCCAGCTCACTTTGCAGCACGAATGCAGTTAATCAGCAAGAAGAAGTGGATTGAGGCCGGGTTAAGTCAGAAAATGGAGGGCAGCAGTGGAGGCGGTCAGGAAGTGTCAATGTGAGATGCACTGCGGTAATGAGACCTGCTGGCAGTGCGAAATGCGTGACACCAGCACCAATCACACGACTCACTCCAGCTTGACTCGGCTCTGCTTCTGTGGGCGCGGCCAGAGCGCAACCATAGCCAGCATGAACGCCCCCGTCCCCAGCACTTGCTTCATCACTGGCGTGAGCCCATCGCCAACCCGCAGCACCTGGCTCAACAGTCCTCCGTTGCGATTTCGCCTCTTGCTCCTCCTAACCACCTGCCTGTCTGTCGTCCCTGATACTGACGACCCTTCCATGCTCTCCACCTCATCCCCGCTCTCCGAACTGCTCTCTGCGGCTTCACTGTCTGCCACCGCTGGCTGTCGGCTGCTGCTGCCAACACGGCCATTGAGGTCAGCTGCAACCCCACCACCTCCTCGCACACTAGACTGCTCGCTCGCCCTGCCTGTTGTGCTGCTCATAGCGGCCTGCACGGAGGCCCCTGCAGATGCGGCTGCTGCTGAGGTGGCGGCCTTGTTTGAGGTAGTGACTGAGGCGGCCTTTACTGATGTCATGGTTGTGGCTTCGCTGGCCACCTGCGTGGCGGTCTTGATGATGGTGATGTCAGTCTTGGTCGTGGTCGTTGACGCTGTTTGCTGCAAGCCACATGATCACCGGCAAACATGGACGCACAGAGAACGAATCTGTTGGCCCAACAAAAAATCACAGAGCTGGAATGCTTCGCTGCAGACGAAAGAAAATCAGCACAGGCATCACAACCCCGGAAAACGCGACCTGCTGCACGCATCTGCCAAACCATGACAATTGCACACACGAGTTTGCACGCACCTGTGCTGATGTGGCCTGAACCTCCTTCTGCACCTCTTTCACCACCTCCACTGTTGCTGGTGCAATCGAGTCAGGATCCTGAACCTGCACCGCTTGAGCAGCTTGAGAAACTGAAGCAGCAGCAACCTCAGGGACAGAATCCGGGACAGCAGTGGGAACCGCAGGGGAGGCAGCAGCAGGGACAGCAGCTGCAGCGACAGGTGCAGCAGGAGCGACCTGCGCACTGACAGACTCTTCTAGCGACGACTCAGTATAGCCAGACTCGTCATCGCTACCATCAAACACCAGCATCACGTTGGCCATATCCACAGGAGCCCCAGCAGCTGCACTCCCTGCAAGCGCTGCTGTCACAGCCCCGCTTTCCTTCTGGGCAGCAGCTGACACGATACTGGTAGCTGTAGACGCTGTGACTGTACCAGCTGCAGCGGTTTCAGTTGTCGCAGTTGTGCTTGTGGTGACGGTGGTGGTGGTCGTCATCGTCG
This sequence comes from Closterium sp. Yama58-4, assembly GCA_947470075.1. Lineage (NCBI taxonomy): Eukaryota > Viridiplantae > Streptophyta > Zygnematophyceae > Desmidiales > Closteriaceae > Closterium > Closterium sp. Yama58-4. Next base: position 25,228 of record CANIUD010000447.1, read on the forward strand.
TCGTTGTTGTAGTGGCAGCAGTCACCTCTGTGGTGCTCGCTGCTGCTGTTTCAGTCGCTGTTGAAGCCTCGGAGGCTGCTGGAGCAGTGGACGCAACGGGAGAGGCGAGCACGGCACTGACAGTGCGGGGTGTCACGGTGCCACTGGCAATGGGAGTCACAGTGCCACTGCTGCTGCCATCCTTGCGCTTGCTCATCGATCTGGCACGCTGTTAACAGGTCATGATTCAAAGCAAGGGGGCAGCGGAGAGTTCTTAGGACCAAAAGAAACGTAACCGATTCTTCTGGAAGGTAGTGCAAAACAATGGACGAAGGGGGGACGACTATGTATTACAGACGCTTCTTGCATTGGCGGACGGCCTTATTGCTGCGCCATGCACCTCGCGGTGTTTTGTTATTTCATGACTTCTGATTACAGTGGCGGACCTGATTTGCTTACTTTGGGATTGACTCACCATAGCCGCAATCTTGGCTCGTTCCTCATCACTGAGCATGAAGTTGGACTTGACATGGACTTGGCCTCCGTTGCTCCATGGAAGCATGTCATCACGAAAGCCTTTTTCCACCACGGAAGGCACAGACAGAGCTGCACGACCACAGGAAGTGCGGGAAAATGAAGAAAAACAAAGTCACACTTGCTTCGTCTGTTTTCTCAACCTGTCACAACTCCTGTACATGTCATGACCAAGGAATGAGGATCATGGCAAAATGTGGGTCTGATTGGACTCACAGGTCTTGCAAACAGCTACACCACGTGCGTCAAGGAGTGTGAAGACCACAGGATCGGTTAGGTTGAGCACCGCACTGCATCAGATACGGCAACGTGCATCAATAGCAACGTGTAAGAAAACACATTGGCCACACATGCAGAGACCAAGTCCATTCCCTGGCCACATGGCTTTAGGAACAGCGTGGGCTCTCAGAGACGCGGAAAGGGCGACAATCAACAGACTGTTGAAGTTGAAGATATATGCGATCAGGAAGAGGTAAGAGTCTGGAAGTGTCAGAAAGTCGTACAAAGCAAAATCCGAGTTGAACGCCTTGATAGATGACGTTCCTGATCCTGAGGGCGTCGACGCTTGCTCATCCGTGGAAAATGATCGTGCGCCGACGGAGACTGCAACAACTCAAGTGAACAGTCAGCACCGAACCTGGCCAGCAAATACAAAATATTGTGTAAAAGCCGTGTCTTCTTCAACTCACCTTGAATTGCATATTTCCTCCCTATAATGACGTTTTGGGTTTGTCGAGACACACAATGAGCGAAAAGAGTACGTTAGATAGATTCCGATGAAAGAATGCAGACCACAAAAATCTCGTAGAAGAACGACGGAGGTAGAGACGAAGGATCAGCAGAATAAGAGCCATCGAGTACCTAATGGTCCTGGAAGATCGACGACCTCCAACACTGCAGAATTCCGACAAATAAAAGAAACGAAAGATGTAAACAGTAATGATTTCACGTAACTCTACCGCGTCAACGAAGAATGTGGGTGAACGGACGAGGTAACTGTCGCACGCCATAGGATAAAGTAATGACACCAAAGAATGTCAGTTAACTGAATGAGCTTATCTCAGCAACTATGAGTACCTGTGATTCGCACGGTGCCGGGCATGGCTGATTGCAGCCGTCACTAGAGCTTCTCCAAGTAAGGCTTTAGGGATGTCACGTGCAGCTTCAGTAATGGTACCAAGAGAAAACGACCGTTACAAACAAGTCTTGAGAACTCGCTAAACGTAATCCTCACTGAGAAGCGATGCGTATTTCATAGCACATGACAAAAGAGCTCTAAGAGCGTCAGCCTTACAAGCATCAGAAGCAGTCACTACCCCGGAAGATTAATGAATCCGAGCTAAAATGATGACTAACCCGCAATTCCAACAGCCATTACAAAACGGCCTCAGGGATTGCCTCAACGGAGCACAGGAATCAGTAGAAGTAGACGAGGGTGCTCTTCAGTTGTCAGTGTGGCCGTCAACTTTCCTCACGTGTCAGTGGATTTCGCCCGTGTTTGGACATCAGTTTGTAATCGTGCTAGATGCGAGCCCTAGATGTTTCCGCAATCCCAATGTACACGTCAGCAATTAGCGATTCGGCATGCGATTCCTCGCGTGTGGGACCACAAAATTTTTTCCCGCCAGCGCTTTTCAAACGACCTGTCCCCGCAGAAAGAACCTGAAGCAGGGTCCTTGTAGTGTGCGCCAATGTAGCACAAGAGCGTAACCTTTCTCATGTACAGGTATGTATGCCCCCCAACAAATCATACTATAGTAATCACAAATTTATGCAAACAAAAATGCCACATCCGCGCCTGTACATGTCCTCATAGTCGTGCCTTCAGGTCCTTGCGCAACACCTTGCCAGAAGCGGTCTTCGGAATTGCATCCACAAATATCACATCGTGAAGCCTCTTGTATGTCGCCACCTGCAGCAAACCAAATAACATGAACTGTGCATGGGTTGTGCTATATGAACTGTGCATTCACTAATCGCACTCACCTGCTTGCTAATAAAATCCTTGACTTCGTTGACGGACAGCTTGGCACCACCTTGACGTAACACAACAAATGCCACTGGCACTTCCCCACTCTCTTCACTTGTTGCGCTGTGAAAATTGGGAAGGGAAAAACAGAGCAAGATTCGATGCAAAATGACCCATGAAACAGTCTACGGTATGATACTGCCACACTGCCAAAAAATATAGCTGCGGCAGCAGAAAATACAGGAAAAACTCGCTAACATAGTTTACATTTAAGAAGACGAGACAGTGAGAGTGCAAGACGCGAGAGTTGCAAGCAGGGCAAGAGAGGCGAGAGAATGGAAGCGTACGGAACAACTGCAGCATCGGCAATGTCAGGATGGGCGACCAGCAGACCCTCCAGCTCCGCAGGAGGCACCTGGGAGAGCAGGATACAGAGAAAGGGACAAGTCAGAAACACCTTGCATTGCAGCCTGCATACACTTCAGAGGAGTAAGACAGATTCAGGGACAAAAAGGCATTTTTCCTCGTGCAGCAAAAATCTCGTTACAGTCGCATCCCACCTGAAAGCCTTTGACTTTGATGAGCTCCTTGAGTCTATCCACCATGAAAATCTCTCTCACCCCATCCACATATGCCGCATCCCCCTCCGAAACAAACACATTCACTACAGTCACGCCTCACAAGAGCACCATTCCCACCTGGAAGCCCTTGACTTTGAAGAGCTCTTTGACTTTGACTTGATCCACCACGAAGATCCTCCCCTGGCCATCCAAATACGCCACATCCGCATCCAAACTAACACATTTTGTTAGTCACACCCCACCTGGAAGCCCTTGACTTTGATGAGCTCCTTGACCCGGTCCACCACGAAAATCTCTCCCGCCCCATCCACATAGGCCACGTCCCCAGTGCGCAGCCAGCCGTCAGGCGTGAGCGTGGCTGCGGTCGCCTCATGATTGTTCAGATAGCCTTCGGGATGGAGAGGACCACAATGGTGGGGATGATTGGGGGGGATGGAGAGATAGAGTGGAAAGGGTTGGGAAAAAGGGGATCGCTGAGATAACATACGCCATCCCCCCCGTGCTCAGAAAGTCGTCAGGCATGAGCATGGCTGCTATTGCCTTGGGGTTGTTCAGATAGCCTTGGGAAGAGAGGCAGGCAGCATGGAGGGCATGGAGAAAATGGGGGGAATGGGTTTGATCGGGGGGGGGGGGGGGGGGGTGGGGGGGATGTAGAGATAGGGTGGAGAGGGGTGGGGGGAAAGCGGATTGCTGAGATGGCCTTTGGGCTGACAAGGGGATTGGCAAATGGAGTGAGCGCACAGTGGAGGTACAGGAAAAACAGGATTGGATTGGACGGCTACAAACTCACGTTTGAACCTGGGGAGCTAAGGAAACGCACCTTTCAAGACGTGCACCCAACTTCCAAGGTATCCCACTCCAACACAAGCACGCCCCCTCCCATCCACACCCACCCTCCCACACGCCCACCTTTCATGACCTGTGGCCCTCGCACTACGGACACACCCACGCACCCAGAGCTCACCTCTCGGCCGCGACTTCACCGTGCTTGTTTTTAAACAGCACCTCTCTCGTGGCCCTTTCACCTCCGTCAGCGGCCGCATCCACCCACACGACCCAGGCACAGACAACACAGGCAACACAGGCAACACACACACACAGGCAACACAGGCAACACACACACACAGGCAACACAGGCAACACACACACACAGGCAACACAGGCAACACACACACACAGGCAACACAGGCAACACACACACACAGGCAACACAGGCAACACACACACACAGGCAACACAGGCAACACACACACACAGGCAACACAGGCAACACACACACACAGGCAACACAGGCAACACACACACACAGGCAACACAGGCAACACACACACACAGGCAACACACACACACAGGCAACACAGGCAACACACACACACAGACAACACAGGCAACACAGGCAACACACACACACAGGCAACACACACACACAGGCAACACAGGCAACACACACACACAGGCAACACAGGCACTGACACGCACTGGCACACACATGCGCCCCAACACACAGGCACTCACACCCACGCCCACCTTTCATGACCTGTGGCCCTCGCACCCAGAGCTCCCCTCTCTCATTGGGCGGCAGCGACTCCCCCGTGCTCGTGTGCACCACCTTGACTTCCGTCAGCGGCAGAACCGACCCACACGACCCGGGAGCAGGCGGGCGGGGCACGTGGGCGAATAGGCGCGAGGCAGTGACGGTGGGAGAGGCCTCTGTCATGCCGTAGCCCTGAGAGGGGGGGGGGGGGGGGGAGGGAGGAAGAGTGCTCGTGTGCACCACTTTGACTTCTGTCAGCGGCAGCACCGACCCACACGACCCGGGAGCGGGCGGGCGGGGCACGCGGGCAAATAGGCGCGAGGCAGTGACGGTGGGAGAGGCCTCTGTCATGCCGTAGCCCTGAGGGGTGCATGGGGAGGGGTACAAGTTACAAGAACCCGCACATTCACCTCTCCGTCAGTGGCAGCACCAACCCACACGACCCGGGAGCAGGCGGGTGGGGCAAATAGGCGCGAGGCAGTGACGGTGGGAGAGGCCTCTATCATGCCGTAGCCCTGAGGGGCGGGAGAGGAGGGGAGGGGGGAGGGGGAAGAGAATTGGAGGGTGAATGCGAATCCAAAGGATAGAGGGTAGAGGACAGGAGGATGAGCGGCAGGGCACACGGGCACAGAGACGCGAGGCAGAGACAGTGGGGGATACCTCCGTCATGCTGTAGCCTGATGGTTGGGAAGGGGGAAATGGGAGAGAAGGGGCGGTGTGAAGTGAAACAGAAGCCAGTGTTTAGAAGAAGGAAGGGTGAGGAGGAAACATGCGTAAGGGCTCTGTTATGCTGTAGCCCCAAGGGGAGAGCGGGGAGGAGAAGAGAGGAGAAGACGGCTGCACCTACCCCAGCTGCACCTGCCCCAGCTGCACCTGCCCCAGCTGCAGTTACCTGTCTCATGCCTACATGCCCCATTCCCACCTGCCCCAGGCAGGAATGCCTGCCCCTGGCCTACCTGCCCCTGGCCTACCTGCCCCTGGCCTACCTGCCCCTGGCCTACCTGCCCCTGGCCTACCTGCCCCTGGCCTACCTGCCCCTGGCCTACCTGCCCCTGGCCTACCTGCCCCTGGCCTACCTGCCCCTGGCCTACCTGCCCCTGGCCTACCTGCCCCTGGCCTACCTGCCCCTGGCCTACCTGCCCCTGGCCTACCTGTCTCTGGCCTACCTGCCCCTGGCCTACCTGCCCCTGGCCTACCTGTCCCTGGCCTACCTGCCCCTGGCCTACCTGCCCCTGGCCTACCTGCCCCTGGCCTACCTGCCCCTGGCCTACCTGTCCCTGGCCTACCTGCCCCTGGCCTACCTGTCCCTGGCCTACCTGCCCCTGGCCTACCTGTCTCTGGCCTACCTGCCCCTGGCCTACCTGCCCCTGGCCTACCTGTCCCTGGCCTACCTGCCCCTGGCCTACCTGCCCCTGGCCTACCTGTCTCTGGCCTACCTGCCCCTGGCCTACCTGCCCCTGGCCTACCTGTCCCTGGCCTACCTGCCCCTGGCCTACCTGTCCCTGGCCTACCTGCCCCTGGCCTACCTGCCCCTGGCCTACCTGTCCCTGGCCTACCTGCCCCTGGCGTACCTGCCCCTGGCCTACCTGCCCCAGTTGCACAGTTGGGAATTTCGCTCTGAAGGCGGTCTCAAGCTCCGCTCCCAGGGGTGCCGCGCCCGACACAACCCGGCGCAGGGAGGAGAGGTCAAAGGAGTCAACGAGGGGCAGCTTTGCCATGGCTAGGATGATGGGCGGCACGATGGGCGCCACGGTCACTCTGTGGTCCTGTAGAGTTCGCAGGTACTGGTGCAGGTCGAACCTGGGGTGGGAGGGTGAGGGCCCGGCGCATGGAGGAGAGGCGAGATAGGTGAAAGGATTCAGAGGAGTCAAAGGAGTCAACGAGGGGCAGCTTGGCCATGGCTGGGATGATGGGCGGCACTATGGGCGCCACGGTCACTCTGTGGTCCTGTAGAGTTCGCAGGTACTGGTGCAGGTCGAACCTGGGGCGGGAGGGTGAGGGCCCGGCGCATGGAGGAGAGGCGAGATAGGTGAAAGGATTCAGAGGAGTCAAAGGAGTCAACGAGGGGCAGCTTGGCCATGGCTGGGATGATGGGCGGCACTATGGGCGCCACGGTCACTCTGTGGTCCTGTAGAGTTCGCAGGTACTGGTGCAGGTCGAACCTGGGGTGGGAGGGTGAGGATCCGGCGCATGGAGGAGAGGCGAGATAGGTGAAAGGATTCAGAGGAGTCAAAGGAGTCAACGAGGGTCAGCTTGGCCATGGCTAGGATGATGGGCGGCACTATGGGCGCCACGGTCACTCTGTGGTCCTGTAGAGTTCGCAGGTACTGGTGCAGGTCGAACCTGGGGCGGGAGGGTGAGGGCCCGGCGCATGGAGGAGAGGCGAGATAGGTGAAAGGATTCAGAGGAGTCAACGGAGTCAACGAGGGGCAGCTTGGCCATGGCTGGGATGATGGGCGGCACGATGGGGGCGATGGTCACCACGTGCTACTGTAGTGTCTGCAGGTGCTGATGCAGGCAGGTCGAACCTGGGGAGGGCGTGGTCGGCGAGGAGGGTGGGTAGGGATTCAAGGCAGTGCTGGCGTAGTTCTGGAAACTCTAAGAAAACGAGTCCAAAACCACTGCTGCAGGTCGAACGTGGGGAGGGGAGGGTTGGCTCAGCGCACGTGGGGAGGGGAGGGTTGGCTCAGTGCACGTGGGGAGGGGAGGGTTGGCTCAGTACACGTGGGGAGGGGAGGGTTGGCTCAGTGCACGTGGGGAGGGGAGGGTTGGCTCAGTACACGTGGGGAGGGGAGGGTTGGCTCAGTGCACGTGGGGAGGGGAGGGTTGGCTCAGTACACGTGGGGAGGGGAGGGTTGGCTCAGTGCACGTGGGAGGGTTGACTCCAAAACGCTTCGGCAGGTTTGGGTCGTAAGTTATCTTGGGAGGGTTAAGTTAGGAGTTACCTGGGGAGGGTGACCACGCAGGCCCCGCCACGCAGCGAGAGGAGGTTGACGAGGGTGATGGCGCAGATGTGGAACATGGGCAGCAGCCCCAGCACCACGTCCTCCCCACACAGGTCCAGGAGAGGGGGGGGAGGGGGGGGGGGGGGGGGGGGGGGGGGGGTTGTTGCTGCACGTACTGCTGCAGGTGCACGAGGGTTTACCTGGGGAGAGTGACGACGCAAGCGCCAGCACGGAGCGAGAGGAGGTTGACGAGGGTGATGGCGTAGATGTGGAACATGGGCAGCAGCCCCAGCACCACGTCTTGAGGGGACAGGTCCAGGCGCGGGTTGGTCCCCGCCAGCAGCTGCTGCACGTTGGCTATGAGGTTGCGGTGGGAGAGCATGACGCCCTTGGACACGCCCGTCGTGCCTGATGAGTAGGGCAGCGCACACGTGTCGTGCTGGGAGGGAAGCACTCCTGCTGCTGTTACTGATGATGTTGATGTTGGTGGTGGTGGTGCCCTGTGTGCTGTGTAAGAGGGCGGTTGCTGCTGCTGGTGGTGCTGATGGGTCGTGTGGAGGTGTTGTCGCTGTGATCGGATCTTGGACCCATTGGCACGGAGCAAGCGGTCAATGCTGATGGTGCCAGGGGGGTTGGAGCTGCTGCTGCTGTTAGTGCTGCTGTTAGTGTTGCTGCTGTTGTCGTTATTGATGACGACAAAGACGACGGACTGGCCTGTCCTGACGTGGTGCACCTTCTCTGAAGGGTCATGGCGGGGGTGAAGGTGGAGGGAGTGAGTGGAGGGTTGTGAGTGGAGGGTTGTGAGTGCGTGATGCTGCGCTGCAGCAGATGAGTCGTGCATGGCATTGCAGCAGACGCACATGGCATGGCATGATGCGTCAGAGCATTGCACAGTATCACCTGTCCTCATACACACTCCAATAATCAGCTCTGGCGAACACACCCACCCCAGCAGATCACTCAGAGTGAATACGATCAGCGCACGACCCATGCAATCCACCATCCGTGCAACCAGCAGTTCAAAGTGAAACCACGTTGCACCTAACAGCTCTGGAGATGTGATGATGACCATGCGTGCCCCTGCATGCATCCACCAACTGGTGCGCCAGCTCACGCGCGCAATGTAGCTGAAGGCGGGGTTGAGAGTTGAGACACCCTCCTGGCCACCTCAAGGCCCATGCACCCACCAGTGCGAAGCTTTAGAAACACACACCTGGGCCTGGCAGCTCTGGCGAAGTGATGACTATGCGCGCCCCTGCATCCACCATCTGGTGCGCCATTGGCACTTGGGTAAGATGCACCCAGCAGCACAACTGAAGAGCAGTGAAGTGCGGTGAAGTGCGGTGAAGTGAGGTGAAACGTGGTTAATTTAGTCGAGTCGAGTCGTACCTAGCAGGTCGGGGGAGGTAATGACCATGCGCGCCCCTGCGTCCACCATCTGGTGTGCCAGCTCGCGAGCACTGTAGGCGGGGTTGGCGGTGGTTACCACCGCACCCGCTGCAATGATCCCGAGAAAGAGCACCGCGTACTCGGGCATGTTGGGGAGCAGCAGCAGCACCGACTCGCCAGGGCTGCACGGAAAGCAGGGGGGGTGGTAGCAGGAGATGGGAGGGAGGTGAGGTGCTGTGATGATTCTGAGGGAGAGCACAGCGTGCTTGGTGACTTGGTCATGCTGAGGAGCAGCCGCAGCTCGCAGGGCCTCGCTAGGACTGCACGGGGGAGAGAGAGAGGGAGACACAAGCAGGTTGAAGAGGAGTGGCGCACGGAGGTTGGACTGGACAGCAGAAGGGTTGCTGTTATCATTCCAAACAAGGAAAGGTGCACCTCAGTGGGAGGCATGCTGTTATCAGGCATGCTCCTTGGTGGGGGGCGGTAACAGAAGGGAAGGAGGGAGTTGTGGGGACTGGAGTGTGTGTGATGGGGAGACATAGGGATGCTGAAGAAGGGGAGTGAGCATGACAAAAACTGGTGCACAGATCGGAAAGAAAAGTGGCGGGCGGAGACAATTGAGGAGGAAAGGGATAATGGATAAAACGGAGGATGGTTGCCAGAGCAGAGGATTGCAGAGGAGAGTAGAGCAGCAGAGGAGGGCAGTACCGGATACCAAGATCGGTGATGCCAGCAGCGATGTTGTACACGAGCTCGTCTACCTGCTCGCATGCACAGCACGCAGCACACAGCACACAGCATGCAGCACACAGCACGCAGCACACAGCACACAGCACGCAGCACACAGCACGCAGCACACAGCACACAGAAACAGGACACACATACGCCATGGCTGAGTCATGCGTCGTCAACTCAAATGCCAACAAGCAGCCACGTTGTACACTAGTTCCTCCACCTGCACGCACACAGCACACGACACACACATGCCATGGCTGACTATTACACGGAGTCAACACACACATGCAAATCCACTCGGCAGCCAGCCACGTTGTACACTAGCTCCTCCACCTGCACGCACTCAGGAAACAATCAGGATAATGTGTTAGGAAGCGTCACCTGAATGCGCCTAGGGAGTGTCGCCTGAATGCACCTAGGGAGTGTCGCCTGAATGCACCTAGGGAGTGTCGCCTGAATGCACCTAGGGAGTGTCGCCTGAATGCGCCTAGGGAGTGTCGCCTGAATGCACCTAGGGAGTGTTGCCTGAATGCACCTAGGGAGTGTCGCCTGAATGCACCTAGGGAGTGTCGCCTGAATGCACCTAGGGAGTGTCGTCTGAATGCACCTAGGGAGTGTCGCCCGAATGCACCTAGGGAGTGTCGCCTGAATGCACCTACTAGGAGAATTCACCTAGAGTCATCTGAGCAATAAGCCATCCAAGAACACGTCATTTGAGCGTAAATAATCGGGAAACATGTCATTGGAGAATAACGAAACTGGGGAGCGACTCATGAGGAAACATCATTGCATACATTATCAGAGCAGACGTAAATGCACCTTGGGATTGTCGAGTTAAGTCACCTAGAGATGATCAGCTGAGCATACGCAAATTTACCTATCGAGTGTCATTCGTGCGCGAATTCACCTAGGGACTGCCGACTGAGTCTACACAGGGCGGGAGAATCACCTGAGCGAACGTGAGCGCGCGGCCCGTGACTCCGTCGACGAAGGCGCATCTGTTGGCCCATCGCGACGCATTCTCGAGCGCGAACTCCGGGAGAAGCACGCCGCTCGGTACAGTCACGCCTGCTTCGTCGGGACAACGATAGATGATTTCCATCCTGCCAGCAATGGCGGACTCCTAGATGCTGATCTACGACGCTTCAGTTAATGATACAATTCATATGTTTTTGTTTAACTCACGTCGCATGCGCATCTAGTGTAGTGGTATCATAGTACCCTCCCACGGTACTGACCGGGGTTCGATTCCCCGGATGCGCAGGTTACAATCTGTTTCTCTTGAGCATTTCTAGCCCATTCCTATTTTTACTTCTCCGTTATCCGCGCGCGACTCCTCGTCATTCTGTTTTCCAGCATCAAAATCTTTCTGAATCGTCAACACCTCGCGCCACAGCTTCGTGGATCCCTGCGCGTCGCAGCAACAGCAGCCGAGTTCACACCGTCGCATGGCGTCGTGAGTGAACCCTAAGTCGCCCTCATCTGCCTACCGTCGCCGCCGCCTAGACTCTCGCTCCTTTTTTTTTTTAACTCAAAATCGCCTCCACTCTCGCTGCCTGTCCGAGCCTCTTGTCTCCACCGCGTGCCAACGCTAATGCCTCCATCTCTAACTTATCCTCCCTTAATCTCCTTCCCAGGCATCCGCCTCCTCTTCCTCCGCACCAGCCGGTCACCTGCGAACCGCCCGCCCGCCAGCATCTCCCATCCTCACCCCCAACCCTCCCTACCTTCCCTCTCCCTCACCCCCCTCCCCTTCTCCCCCTGCCCTTCCGCGCTTTGCAGCACACTTGCCCCTTAACCCCGCTACTCCCGCTGGTCCACTGTGAACCGTCCGCCAGCGCTTTCCCCCATCCTTTCCGCCAACCCCCCTCCCCCCATCCCGACACGCTTCACCTGAACCCCCCCTACTCTAGCCGCCCCCCTCGTCAGTGAACCGCCCGCCTTGACACCCCCCAACCTCCCCCGCACATGTCCTCCATCCCCACTGCAGGCGGTCGCCAGTGAACCGCCCGCCCACACCCGCCTACGCCCGAGCCCCCCTCTCCACCTTTCTCAATCCCAGCGCACCTGCCCTAACCCTTCCCCCCTCCCCTCTCCCCATTCCAGACGGTCGTCTGTGAACCGCCCGCCAACGCCCAAGCCCCCCTCTCCCCCATTTGCCATTCCAACGCACCCGCCCTAACCTCCCTTCCTTCCCCCTCGCCATTCCAGACGGTCGTCTGTGAACCGCCCGCCAACGCCGGAGCCAGAGGGGCGAGTGGGGGGAGGCGAGCCCACGTCGCTGCGACAAGTGGTGGACGCTAAGGTGGGACTGTGTGGGGTTTGGGAATTTAACGAGGTGTGTGTGACTCAAGGGGGGTGTGTGTGACTCCAGAGGGGTGTGTGTGAAAGGGGCAGGCTGCGTGGTGGAATTATATGGTTCAGACACAAAACAAGCTCTACGGCTGTCCCTTTCTTCTCCGTCCTCGTCCCTCCCTCCGCCTCCCCTCTCCTCACCACGCACAGGAGTTGGAGATTGTGGAGGAGGGAGGAGTGTGGGTGGGTGAACCACCTCCGTTCCTCACCCCTCCCAATCTGTCCCTCTCCACGCACAGCTGTTGGCGAGTGGGGAGAAGGAGCGGCATAAGTAGCTGCTGAGAGAGACTGGAGGAGTGTGGGTGGGTGAAGCACCTCCCTTCCTTACCCTTCCCAATCCGTCCCTCCTCCCTCCCCCCGTCCTCCTTCCTTTCCCTGCGCCTCCCTCCTCCTTTCCCATCGCTCCACACAGCTGTTGGAGAGTGGGGAGAAGGAGCGGTTAAAGACCCTTCTAAGAGACAGGCTGGAGGAGTGTGGGTGGACGGACGACCTTCTGGTCTACGCCAGGTGGGTGGGCAGGTGGGTGGGTGCTGTGATGTGCCAGGTGGGTGGGTATTTGGCCAGGCGAGTGTTTGGGTGGGTCGTATGTGGCTTGGTAAGTTCTTCTACAGGCATTATTCGCGGGTGCCTAATGGCATTTGTTTCCTCTGTACCTTCTTTTTCGTTTCTTTTGCATGTGCCATGTGGATGGTGGAAATGCATGCGTGCGTGTCTTCTCTCGGACCCTTACCCTTTCTCTCCCTCTCTTCTCTCACTGTCCGTCCATCCATCAGAGCATATGTGAGCAAGGTGGGCCGTGAGAACGTCTCTTTGGACGAGCTCATACGGGCCGTCACACCCAAGGCCCGAGGTGCGTGGAGGGCAGAGTTGTGTGGAGGGCAGAGTTGTGTGGAGGGCAGAGTTGTGTGGAGGGCAGAGTTGTGTGGAGGGCAGAGTTGTGTGGAGGGCAGAGTTGTGTGGAGGGCAGAGTTGTGTGTTTGATTTCTTGTCTAGTGTTGCTTCTCCTGCTTGTGAGCAAACTTATATTTTCTCTGCTCGCCATCCGCATGTGTTTTGATAGAATGGCTTTAGGGTACATTCCTGTCTTGACATTTGTCTCACAATCCCACCGCTCTGTACCGAATCAAACCTCTTTGTTAAAACATTTCGAACTTGGGTTAGATTCGGTACAAAAGTTAAGACAGGAATGTACCCTTATTGAACCTCCTAGGTAGCATCCTGAGTTTGTGACTGATTTCTTCGAAGGGATTTATTTACCTGCAACCATCCCATACCCAATGTGCTGCCGTGCACGTGTGTTGGATTGCATGTGCTGCATGTGCTGCATGTGCTGACATCAGCATCTGTGCCAGGACCTGTGAAGGCGGAGCTGCTTCAACGCATTCAGTCCTTCCTCACTACAAAGTGACTCGCTACAAAGAAACTACAATGACTTTTTTATATATGGTCCGATGTGAACTGATCCGACTGAGACCACTCTATACAGAAAGTGCTTCAAAGCCTCAAGTTCATGTTATGCTGTATATAGGGGTACTGCAGTGTCCAAACCGCAAACAGCATATATTTGTTAAACTATTATGCTGTTTGTTGTTTGTAGGCTGTAGTGGGGTAGCTTACATGGGGTTCATCACATTCTAGGGTTTCTACTTGTATCCCAACTGTTCCTAGTTCATTCCTTCCTGCTAGATTCTAACAATATTAAACTATGAACAATGCTGATTGGGTGGGAATAAATCTGTGCAAACCTTAACTAACCATCCAAACTTTTGTTTTTTAATAAGATGGTAGGAACAAACATACCTACAACAAATTGCATCTACATATACAGGAACCAAAAAGCTGAATAATTAAGGGAGATCAGTGAAAGGCTGGTTGGAGGGACGTGTAGGAAAAAAGTGCTCTGGTTGCTGTTGTTCTGCAGTTACAACAGAGCCTGCAGTTGTGAAGTGCTGATGCCATAGTGGGGCCTTCAATACGAAGGTGATGGAGCCGGGGGAAAGGGAGTGGGAGAGGGAGGGGGAGAGGGTGGGGCAGGAGGCGAAGCAGCAGAGACATTGAAGTAGGTGTAGGGAGTAGGACATGCTACACCTACTTCATGTCTTATCCATGAGATGGGCTGCAGCAGGAAGTCCAGCGTGGCTCCCTCTGCGCGTAGAAAGCTCGTGGCTTTTCTTGCAATGGGAAAACGCAGCTTTCAGAATGAGGGGGCCGGAGCAGGAGAGGGAGGAGAGGGAGGAGAGGGAGGAGAGGGAGAGGGCGGAGCGGGTGGCGGGGCAGTGGAGACATTGAAGTAGGAGGTGTAGCGCTCGTCTCTGAGCTCTGAAATCGGCTGCAGCAGGAAATCCCGTTTGGCTCCCCTTGCAATGAAGCTCATGGCGCTGCCTGCTGCCAGGCCCCGGTGGACCGAGAAGAGCAGCGCGTTAGGAGATGATGGGGGAGAAGAGGGTGCTTCCCCTGAGAGCTGAACCACCAGACTGCCTGCTGTGCTGCCACTGCTACTACTGCCACTACCAAGGCTGCTGCTGCTGCTGCTGCTGCTGCTGCTGCTGCTGCTGCTGCTGCTGCTGCTGCTGCTGCTGCTGCTGCTGCTGCCAGTGTCCAGAGAAACAACCCACTCAGGGCAGTCTGCCAGCTCCAGCCTCAACCCTTCCAGCTGCAACACTTCCTGACTGCCCTCCTCCTCCCCGGCAATGAGTCGGAACACAGCAGCCCGCCCAGCCTGGCATGCACCAATGTCTCCAGTCGACTCAGCCTTGCCTCTCTGCAGCATGTCAGTCCGGCATGCGTCCATCTCACCCCTCGTCCGCCACACTAGCCTCCACGTCTCCCCGCCTGACTCCGACCCTGCTGCTACTCCCTCGCCCCTCTCCCCCTCCCCCCGCCCCACACCGCCACCACCACACCAATCCACGGCCAGGAAGCTTCCAGGAATCTCAAGCAACTCAAAGGAGATCTCCCGGCCAATCAGAGCAGCCAAACCCCCACTGTCCCACCGCCACTCTTCCTCCTCCTCCTTGCCAATGTCCCCTCCCCTCTTTTCCACAGGCCCTCTCACCCTCAACGTTGCTGACATGGCCTCCTCTGTGCCCTCTCCTGGCCTGCCACGTATCAGCACAGCCAATAACGGACTGCCACGTGTGCCACCTGCCATTGGCTGCGTCTCATTGCTCCGGCGCCAGACAACGTACTGCTCAGTGCTCTCATCACTGCTACTGGCACTCTCGTTGCCGTCCCGGCCCTGCTGACGTGGCAGCTGATGTGGCGTCTGACGTGGCGGTGCGAACAGCGACAGCGAGATCAGCTGCTGGTCGAGCGTCTCAGGGTCCACAGGGCGGATCCACGTGGCAGGGTGTGATGGGTCAAAGCCCGGGATGAGTTCGCGATCGCCGTCCGTAAGTCCGACTAAGAGATGCGGGCCGAAGAGAATGGAGTGGAGCGAGGCGTATTGGGGACGATCATCTGTCATGTCAGCATGGGGAAGAGGGGTGTGGAAGGGGAGAAAGGCACGAGGGAGGGAAAACAGGGGAGGTGAGAAGGGGAGGGTGGATGGGGCTTGGTGATCGCCTGGGGCTTGGTGATCGCCGTCCGTTAGGCCGATTAAGAGATGCAGACTGAAGAGGATGGAGTGTAGTTTTGAGACGCGTCTCAAGACGAGAAGGGGAGGGTGGAATGGGGCTCGGTCATCGCTGTTTGTTAAACCGATTAAGAGATGCAGACTGAAGAGGATGGAGTGGCACGAAGCATACTGGGGACGGGAGTGTGTGGCATGGGAGAGGAAAAGGTGAAGGGAGCCACAACAGGGGAGGGGAGCAGGGGCAAGTGAGTGAGATGATGTGGCGATTGCCATCTGCTGGTCAGCGAGTGAAGGGTGAAGGTTGAAGGGGAGGGAGCGAGGCGACGCGTGTGAGGGAGGGGGTGTGTGTATGTTCAAGACGTCCACAGTTGGCGACTTTTGAGGCGCCTCAAATGTGTTTATGTTCAAGATGTCCACATTTGGAACCCTGCTTTAAGTGTGTTGCATATTGTCCGCGAGGTGAAGGGGACGGAACGGGCGATAGTGTGGATGTTCAAGAGCTTCACTCTTGATTCTTATCACGCGTGTGCGCTCCCATTGCAGTGTGAGGGGGATAACGTCTAAATGTTCAAGAGGTGCACAGTTGAATGATTGAACCTCACCTTGAATGATTGAACCTCGCCTTGAATGATTGAACCTCGCCTTGAATGATTGAACCTCGCCTTGAATGATTGAACCTCGCCTTGAATGATTGAACCTCGCCTTGAATGATTGAACCTCGCCTTGAATGATTGAACCTCGCCTTGAATGATTGAACCTCGCCTTGAATGATTGAACCTCGCCTTGAATGATTGAACCTCGCCTTGAATGATTGAACCTCGCCTTGAATGATTGAACCTCGCCTTGAATGATTGAACCTCGCCTTGAATGATTGAACCTCGCCTTGAATGATTGAACCTCGCCTTGAATGATTGAACCTCGCCTTGAATGATTGAACCTCGCCTTGAATGATTGAACCTCGCCTTGAATGATTGAACCTCGCCTTGAATGATTGAACCTCGCCTTGAATGATTGAACCTCGCCTTGAATGATTGAACCTCGCCTTGAATGATTGAACCTCGCCTTGAATGATTGAACCTCGCCTTGAATGATTGAACCTCGCCTTGAATGATTGAACCTCGCCTTGAATGATTGAACCTCGCCTTGAATGATTGAACCTCGCCTTGAATGATTGAACCTCGCCTTGAATGATTGAACCTCGCCTTGAATGATTGAACCTCGCCTTGAATGATTGAACCTCGCCTTGAATGATTGAACCTCGCCTTGAATGATTGAACCTCGCCTTGAATGATTGAACCTCGCCTTGAATGATTGAACCTCGCCTTGAATGATTGAACCTCGCCTTGAATGATTGAACCTCGCCTTGAATGATTGAACCTCGCCTTGAATGATTGAACCTCGCCTTGAATGATTGAACCTCGCCTTGAATGATTGAACCTCGCCTTGAATGATTGAACCTCGCCTTGAATGATTGAACCTCGCCTTGAATGATTGAACCTCGCCTTGAATGATTGAACCTCGCCTTGAATGATTGAACCTCGCCTTGAATGATTGAACCTCGCCTTGAATGATTGAACCTCGCCTTGAATGATTGAACCTCGCCTTGAATGATTGAACCTCGCCTTGAATGATTGAACCTCGCCTTGAATGATTGAACCTCGCCTTGAATGATTGAACCTCGCCTTGAATGATTGAACCTCGCCTTGAATGATTGAACCTCGCCTTGAATGATTGAACCTCGCCTTGAATGATTGAACCTCGCCTTGAATGATTGAACCTCGCCTTGAATGATTGAACCTCGCCTTGAATGATTGAACCTCGCCTTGAATGATTGAACCTCGCCTTGAATGATTGAACCTCGCCTTGAATGATTGAACCTCGCCTTGAATGATTGAACCTCGCCTTGAATGATTGAACCTCGCCTTGAATGATTGAACCTCGCCTTGAATGATTGAACCTCGCCTTGAATGATTGAACCTCGCCTTGAATGATTGAACCTCGCCTTGAATGATTGAACCTCGCCTTGAATGATTGAACCTCGCCTTGAATGATTGAACCTCGCCTTGAATGATTGAACCTCGCCTTGAATGATTGAACCTCGCCTTGAATGATTGAACCTCGCCTTGAATGATTGAACCTCGCCTTGAATGATTGAACCTCGCCTTGAATGATTGAACCTCGCCTTGAATGATTGAACCTCGCCTTGAATGATTGAACCTCGCCTTGAATGATTGAACCTCGCCTTGAATGATTGAACCTCGCCTTGAATGATTGAACCTCGCCTTGAATGATTGAACCTCGCCTTGAATGATTGAACCTCGCCTTGAATGATTGAACCTCGCCTTGAATGATTGAACCTCGCCTTGAATGATTGAACCTCGCCTTGAATGATTGAACCTCGCCTTGAATGATTGAACCTCGCCTTGAATGATTGAACCTCGCCTTGAATGATTGAACCTCGCCTTGAATGATTGAACCTCGCCTTGAATGATTGAACCTCGCCTTGAATGATTGAACCTCGCCTTGAATGATTGAACCTCGCCTTGAATGATTGAACCTCGCCTTGAATGATTGAACCTCGCCTTGAATGATTGAACCTCGCCTTGAATGATTGAACCTCGCCTTGAATGATTGAACCTCGCCTTGAATGATTGAACCTCGCCTTGAATGATTGAACCTCGCCTTGAATGATTGAACCTCGCCTTGAATGATTGAACCTCGCCTTGAATGATTGAACCTCGCCTTGAATGATTGAACCTCGCCTTGAATGATTGAACCTCGCCTTGAATGATTGAACCTCGCCTTGAATGATTGAACCTCGCCTTGAATGATTGAACCTCGCCTTGAATGATTGAACCTCGCCTTGAATGATTGAACCTCGCCTTGAATGATTGAACCTCGCCTTGAATGATTGAACCTCGCCTTGAATGATTGAACCTCGCCTTGAATGATTGAACCTCGCCTTGAATGATTGAACCTCGCCTTGAATGATTGAACCTCGCCTTGAATGATTGAACCTCGCCTTGAATGATTGAACCTCGCCTTGAATGATTGAACCTCGCCTTGAATGATTGAACCTCGCCTTGAATGATTGAACCTCGCCTTGAATGATTGAACCTCGCCTTGAATGATTGAACCTCGCCTTGAATGATTGAACCTCGCCTTGAATGATTGAACCTCGCCTTGAATGATTGAACCTCGCCTTGAATGATTGAACCTCGCCTTGAATGATTGAACCTCGCCTTGAATGATTGAACCTCGCCTTGAATGATTGAACCTCGCCTTGAATGATTGAACCTCGCCTTGAATGATTGAACCTCGCCTTGAATGATTGAACCTCGCCTTGAATGATTGAACCTCGCCTTGAATGATTGAACCTCGCCTTGAATGATTGAACCTCGCCTTGAATGATTGAACCTCGCCTTGAATGATTGAACCTCGCCTTGAATGATTGAACCTCGCCTTGAATGATTGAACCTCGCCTTGAATGATTGAACCTCGCCTTGAATGATTGAACCTCGCCTTGAATGATTGAACCTCGCCTTGAATGATTGAACCTCGCCTTGAATGATTGAACCTCGCCTTGAATGATTGAACCTCGCCTTGAATGATTGAACCTCGCCTTGAATGATTGAACCTCGCCTTGAATGATTGAACCTCGCCTTGAATGATTGAACCTCGCCTTGAATGATTGAACCTCGCCTTGAATGATTGAACCTCGCCTTGAATGATTGAACCTCGCCTTGAATGATTGAACCTCGCCTTGAATGATTGAACCTCGCCTTGAATGATTGAACCTCGCCTTGAATGATTGAACCTCGCCTTGAATGATTGAACCTCGCCTTGAATGATTGAACCTCGCCTTGAATGATTGAACCTCGCCTTGAATGATTGAACCTCGCCTTGAATGATTGAACCTCGCCTTGAATGATTGAACCTCGCCTTGAATGATTGAACCTCGCCTTGAATGATTGAACCTCGCCTTGAATGATTGAACCTCGCCTTGAATGATTGAACCTCGCCTTGAATGATTGAACCTCGCCTTGAATGATTGAACCTCGCCTTGAATGATTGAACCTCGCCTTGAATGATTGAACCTCGCCTTGAATGATTGAACCTCGCCTTGAATGATTGAACCTCGCCTTGAATGATTGAACCTCGCCTTGAATGATTGAACCTCGCCTTGAATGATTGAACCTCGCCTTGAATGATTGAACCTCGCCTTGAATGATTGAACCTCGCCTTGAATGATTGAACCTCGCCTTGAATGATTGAACCTCGCCTTGAATGATTGAACCTCGCCTTGAATGATTGAACCTCGCCTTGAATGATTGAACCTCGCCTTGAATGATTGAACCTCGCCTTGAATGATTGAACCTCGCCTTGAATGATTGAACCTCGCCTTGAATGATTGAACCTCGCCTTGAATGATTGAACCTCGCCTTGAATGATTGAACCTCGCCTTGAATGATTGAACCTCGCCTTGAATGATTGAACCTCGCCTTGAATGATTGAACCTCGCCTTGAATGATTGAACCTCGCCTTGAATGATTGAACCTCGCCTTGAATGATTGAACCTCGCCTTGAATGATTGAACCTCGCCTTGAATGATTGAACCTCGCCTTGAATGATTGAACCTCGCCTTGAATGATTGAACCTCGCCTTGAATGATTGAACCTCGCCTTGAATGATTGAACCTCGCCTTGAATGATTGAACCTCGCCTTGAATGATTGAACCTCGCCTTGAATGATTGAACCTCGCCTTGAATGATTGAACCTCGCCTTGAATGATTGAACCTCGCCTTGAATGATTGAACCTCGCCTTGAATGATTGAACCTCGCCTTGAATGATTGAACCTCGCCTTGAATGATTGAACCTCGCCTTGAATGATTGAACCTCGCCTTGAATGATTGAACCTCGCCTTGAATGATTGAACCTCGCCTTGAATGCGCTCCGCACGCAGTGTGAAGGAGATGTTGAGAGAGACGATGTCACCCTCCCTCCACTCCCTCCGCACTCGCATGAACTTTCCTGGAAGGGACAGGATTGCAGAATTGCAGACGAGTTAGATTTCAGAAGGGTCGATTTTTTAGTCGACTAAAAAATCGACTCAGCAGCCGAGTTTGATTACAGAAGAAACAGCAGAGAGCAAGTGACGGCACAGGCAGCAGGGCTAGGAAGGTGGCAGTAAAAACAACAGAGGTGGAAGGGAAGGTGGAATGGCAGTAAAGCACAAAGGAGGGGAGGAAGGGAACGAGTGGTGGGTGGTGGCAATACAGGGGGTGGGGCAGAAGGGGCGGCGGCCCCTTCTGCATGGTGGTTGAATCTGCATGGTGATTGAATCTGCATGGTGGTTGAATCTGCATGGTGGTTGAATCTGCATGGTGGTTGAATCTGCATGGTGGTTGAATCTGCATGGTGGTTGAATCTGCATGGTGGTTGAATCTGCATGGTGGTTGAATCTGCATGGTGGTTGAATCTGCATGGTGGTTGAATCTGCATGGTGGTTGAATCTGCACGGTGGTTGAATCTGCATGGTGGTTGAATTGAATGAGTGTATCTGGTTTCAATAGTACCTGGCTTGGGGCATGGCAGCCTAGCGCCATTGAGAGTGGCAGTGCAGTGTGGGGTGGCACTGGAAGCAGAGGTAACAGCAGCAGCCCAGGAGGGGATGCGCAGAAACACCTCTGCTGCTGCACCGTCTGCTACCGTACTGCGTGCCGCTGCACCGTCTGCTACCGCACTGCCTACTGCTGCCGCCATTCCTTCTGCTTCCTCTACCCCTTCCCTCACTGCCTGTCCACTCTCTCCCTCCCCCCCCCCTGATGCTGCCTCTTTTGCTTCTGCTCCCTCTGCTCTCCCTGTTGCCGCTCGGCCTCCCTCCTCGTTCTCCCCATTCCACGGAATCACTGCCAGCTGGACCTCCAGGATTGGCCGGATGGAGGAGGGCCACGTGGCAGTCATCTGGAGCGCCAGCTGCGCGGACTGCCACGTCAGCACGCTGGAGACGAACTGGGCCACGTATAGGCGAGGAACGGAGGAGGATTTTGACGTGGCAGAAGAAGACAAGACGCGCCGCCCATCGGTGTTGTTCTGGCCGGCGGCTCTGACTGGTGACTCAAAGTAGATCGAATCGCCAAGCTTTGCAAAGGACTCAATGCCTGTAATGTGAGGGAGAGAGGCAAAACGCACGCAGATCAGAGTCCTATGCCAAAAATTTTGTTGTGGAGTTAGAATCCAATTGCTGAGAGGACTCCATGGCTCCTCGGAGAGAGATATACGGCACACACAAGGTCAGTCCAAATCCAATTCCAGCCTTTGAGTCGACTCAAAGGCACAAGGTCAGTCAAAATCCAATTTCACCTTGTACGCTGCAGTCACCGCACCACAAAGCCTAAAGCTCATGAAGAGGCACCAGGGTCTCACCTTTCACAGCCCCATTCACCCATACCATCACTGTGCTTACAAACTCATGAAAGGGCTGTAGATTACACAACTGATTGCACAACAGATTGCACAACAAATTGCACAGCAGGTTGCACAATAGATTGCACAACAGATTGCACAGCAGATGGCACAACAGGGTGCACAACAGATTGCACAACAGATTGCACAACAGACGGCACAACAGATTGCACAACAGATTGCACAACAGGTTGCACAGCAGATTGCACAGCAGATAGCATAGAAGATAGCACGTGCAGTCTGCAATGCAATCTGCTGTGCAATCTGCTGTGCAATCAATCTGTTGTGCAATCTGTTGTGCAAACTTTTGTGCACTCTGTTGTGCAATCTGCTGTGCAATCTGTTGTGCAATCTGTTGTGCAATCTGTTGTGCAATCTGTTGTGCAATCTGTTGTGCAATCTGTTGTGCAATCTGCTGTGCTATCTGTTGTGCACTCTGTTGTGCAATCTGTTGTGCAATCTGTTGTGCAATCTGCTGTGCAATCTGTTGTGCAATTTGTTGTGCTATCTATTGTGCCATTGAAGGAGTTTCAACTTATGACATGGAATTACACCACCCCACACCAAACCACACCCCACCACACTTCACCATAGTGATGAAAGCCCATTACTGAATCAGCCACTCACCCGTGCCGTAGCAACACCAGAAGGAGTCGAAGGGCGTGCCCCAGCCGTGGTAACCGCGTGCCTTGCTGTTACCTGCTCCATGTGGTAACATGTATATCATCACGCCTGGAAGGAGGTGGGAAAGGGGGGACGAGCGGAAAGCAGGTTGTGAGCTGCACAGGCTGCTAGTGTGCCAAGCAGAGATTCGTAAGAGTTGTGAGCGATTTTTGGGAATTCTCAAGTCGCACTGGCTGCCAGTGTGCCATGCAAAAAGCCGCACTGACAAAGATAACTCCATTCGTGATGCGTCTTTCCACAGTTGACCATGAAGTGTCCATCGAGTTCCTATGAAGCGCACCAAACGATTCCAATGCCCGATGCAACACCATCCCACTCCCCGCTCTAGCCATCGCCTCTCTCATTCACCGGGCTGTGTGCCGCACAAATGCTCATGACCCCATTCGTGATGGCCCGCTCATAGTAGTCCATGAAGCTAGGTGAGCGCACTCACTCACACACTCACAGCATGGCAAACCACAGTGCCCTCTGAGCCCTCTCAGACAGAGTCATCAGGCTGGTTGCCAAGTTGTGAGCCCATGACCCCATTCCATTCGTGATGTCCTTTCAGATTAGTAGACTAGTGCTATAGATCGTTACTCTTAGCAGGCTTGCTGCGTTTCGAACCCAACGAATTTCAATTTCGACCCCATTCGTGATGGCCCGCTCATAGTAGTCCATGATGCAAGGTGAGCGCACTCTCACACACACGCGCGCGCGCACACACACACACACACACACACACTCACACACACACACACACACACACACACAACACACTCACTCCAGCACCCTAGTAAGACAAGAATCTCTTTTGAGAATTCTCAAAAGTGACTCACCCGGCTGTGTGCCACGCTGAATGCCCATGACTCCGTTCATCATGGCCCTCTCATAGTAATCCATGAAGCTCACTTATTGAGTCTAGCGCCCTAGTCATACACGTGTCTCCACACTCACCCGGCAGGTCG
The DNA here is from genome assembly GCA_947470075.1 of Closterium sp. Yama58-4. NCBI lineage: Eukaryota > Viridiplantae > Streptophyta > Zygnematophyceae > Desmidiales > Closteriaceae > Closterium > Closterium sp. Yama58-4. The sequence goes on from CANIUD010000447.1 coordinate 48,920, forward strand.
CCCCTCTCACACTCACCCGGCTGTGTGCCGCGTTGAATGCCCATGACTCCGTTCATCATAGCCCGCTCATAATAATCCATGAAGCGCACTGAGCGAGTCCAGCGGAAGGCATTGCGGGCCAGCTGCATTGTGGGGGGAGAAAGAGAGCAGGCGTGCGTACATGAGGTGAGAGCAACTAGCACGCAGGGCTGGGCCCAGGTCAATGGTCATGGGCCTCGCATAATAATCCATGAAGCACACTGAGCGAGTCCAGCCAGACATTTTGCGCTAGCTGCACCGTGGAGGAGGGGGGGAGGGGAAGACAGATAGATTGAGAGGGGGCCTCGGCTGCTGATGTTACGTGGGGAACGATCCTGGTCCTTGTGAAGTGAACCAGTGTTTCATGGCACGACCGAAGTGACCTGCACTGACAAGCGTTGACCTGCATTGACAAGCGTTGACCCGTATTGACCTGCGTTGACAAGCGTTGACCTGCATTGACCTGTATTGACTTGGCAAAAGACTTGCTTTGAGCATGTTGTACATGGTGCACATTGTTTCCGCTCCTGGTCCTCCTGTGCCACTGATTATGGCACAAATTACAGAAAATACAATTGACCCGCATTGACTCGCATTGACTCGCCTTAAGCATGTTGTACGTTGTGCATGACTCCTGGTCCTCCTGTGCCAGTATATGCCCACTCCTGTGCGGCTCTTGCCTGCCCGTGACACGAGTCGAAGAACACAATAAGAGGGTGCCACAGCGGGAAATTTTCAGGCAAATATTATTGCGGACACCATGAAAAACGAGAAACAAACCAACAAAAACGCACAAAAAAAAGGGCGGGAAGGGGGAACTGGGGGTGGAGCAGAGAGGAGGGGGGGAGGGGGGAGGAAAGGGTAAGCTGCTCTTAAGGGGATGCCCGGAGGCATGTAATGGGATAAGAAATAATAGCAGGGTCACCACAACTCATCAGACCACAACAGAGAGCAGCAAACCACACCAAACCGCAGCATATCGCAGCAGATTGCACTCACCAGAACTCGAAGGCGGAGGTGCCGCCAGAGGTGAAGGAGTGAGAGGTGTTGACGAGAGAGAGGAAGTGGTGGGAGAGGTGCTGGTGAAGGGGGGGAGAGGGGAGGATTGGGGGGAGAGGGAAAGGGGGAAAGGGGGAAGGGATGGTGAAGGAGTGAGACGAGTTGACGAGAGCAAAAGAGGTGCTGGTGGGGTGGGGGGAAGGGGTTGAGGAGGGGGGGGTGGAAAAGCAACAAGGGAGAGCGCTGCGGAGGTTCTCCTCATCTCATGTCATACCCGCACCAACTTATCTCATCGCATCTCCCATCTCATCTCATACCCGGGGGCCCTTAAAACCGATCCGTACCCGATGGAAACTGTTCATGATTCATACCTGATCTAAGCTGTTACAAAAGGTTAATCTCATACCCGATATAAGCTGTTACAAAAGGTTAATCTCATACCCGATACAAGCTGTCTCCAGTGGTCTCATATCGCATCTGAGCGCCGATGGCGATGGGGATGTGTGTGTTGGCATGCAGCCCTGGCAGATCGTCCGCACCCACCGCTAGTGGCCCCAGGAAGCACGGCTTGTCAAACAGATGCGCGAGCTCTAAGTGGTTGGGATCGCGCTGGGGGAGCGGGGCACGAAGAAAACGGGAGAAAAGGGCTGTGAGTGCGGTGAAGGGGCTAGCTGGCATGCAGCAGATGATTTTTGAGTCGACTCAAAAATCAACTGGGGGAGCGGGGCACGAAGAAAACGGGAGAAAAGGGCTGTGAGTGCGGTGAAGGGGCTAGCTGGCATGCAGCAGATGATTTTTGAGTCGACTCAAAAATCAACTGGGGGAGCGGGGCACGAAGAAAACGAGAGAAAAGGGCTGTGAGTGCGGTGAAGGGGCTAGCTGGCATGCAGCAGATGATTTTTGAGTCGACTCAAAAATCAACTGGGGGAGCGGGGCACGAAGAAAACGGGAGAAAAGGGCTGTGAGTGCGGTGAAGGGGCTAGCTGACATGCAGCAGCCCCGGCAGGTCGTCCGCGCCCACCGCCAGTGGTCCCAGGAAGCAAGGTTTATCGAACAGGTGCGCCAACTCCAGGTGGTTGGGGTCGCGCTGGGGGAGGGGAGGGAAGAGGAGGGGGAAGGGGGTTGTGAGCGCGGTGAAGGGGGTTGTGAGCGCGGTGAAGGGGGCAACTGGCGGGCAGCCCTGGCAGGTGGTCCGCCCCCACCACCTAGGGACCCAGGAAACACGGCTTGTCCAACAGATGCGCCAACTCCAGGTGGTTGCGGTCGCGGTGGGGGAGGGGAGGGAAGAGGACGGGGAGAAGGGGGTGCGGGGGTAGGGAGAGGGATGTGCGTGTTGGCGTGCAGCAGCCCTGGCATGGCAGGTCGTCCGCCACAGGAGCCACCAAGAGAGCCGCGCCCACCCACCCACCGCCAAGGGAAGGGACCCAGGAAGCATGGGTTGTCGAACAGATGGGCCAGCTTGAGTCGGAGATAGTCACACTCGCTTACAATCACACTCGTTCACAGTGATTGCATAGAGGCAAGGTTGTCGTTTTGTGAAGCCCAAACTCCTCGTTGAGCGACAGTGGGGACTCATTCACAGCCACCCCACCATCCCTTACCATGGCCCATGCATGACTCACACCACACCAACTGCTTACAGTCAGATTTCTTACACACTCACCGTGATGGCATAGAGGCGGTACAGCAGGTCGTTCATGCCGCCAAACTCCTCGTTGAGCGACAGCCAATGGCGCGCCACCGTGTGGCGCTCGATCACTCGCTGCACACGCCCCCGGAAGTACTCCGCCATCCACGTCAGCATGCGCAGCGCCGCCCGGCTGCCGGCCAATTGGTACTGGTCCAGCAGACCTGCCATGATCTGACGGGGGGAGGGGAGGGGAGGGGAGAGAGGGATGGGATGGAAGTGGTTGGGGGCGTTTTTGAGGCGCCTCAAAAACGACCTCAATGGAAGTGGTTGGGGGCGAGGAGCATAGGAGTAAGCGGAGGGCGAAGTGAGTCGGTGCATCATGGTGCCTGCCGCCCAGCTGGTACTGGTCTGGTCCAGCAGACCAGCCATGATCTGACGGGGGGGGAGGGCAGCGGAGTAAGAGGAGGAGAAAGCAAGACAGTTCTTTCGCCTGCACGAGAAGAGACAGGCCTGATGGCCTCCATGCGGTCGAACAACTCCTCGGGGAATGAAGAGAGGTACCCCGAGCTTTTCCCCCTTCTTGTTCCCCCCTTCCCCTTCTCCCTTTTACCTTATAAACAGTAGAATAAGGCGCCCACACGGGCTTGATTGCTCCCAAACAGTGAAACAACTCCCATCCGCCATCCCCACGCCTTGCACACTCCCTCCCATCACCCCCATCTCCTTTCCACCATCTTCCCATCTATATTGGAGTGACTTTTGAGAATTCTCAAAAGTGATTTCCACCATCTTCCCCACCTTATGAACTGTGTAGTACGGCACCCACACGGGCTTGATTGCTTCCACACGATCAAACAACTCCTCGGGGAAAGCAGAGAGGTACCCCGACCCGAGCATACCTCTCCCTTTCCTCCCTTTTCTGTTTCCCCTCTTCCCCTTCTCCCTCTCACCTTGTGAACCGTGTAATAAGGCGCCCACACGGGCTGGATGGCCTCCACGCGGTCAAAGAACTCCTCGGGGAATGCAGAGAGGTACCCCGAGCCAATGAGCTGCTGACACGTGTCCAGCTCGGCCACCAGATAGTCCATGCGGGCTTTAAGGGTTGTGTTGCCTGTTGATGCCCACGCCAGGGCTGACGCACTCAGGTAGTGGCCTGAGTGGTCACGGGAGGGAAGATAGAAGGTTGAGGTTTCACGAGAGGAGTCAGTGAGTCAAGAGAGTAGTCAAGTGTAAGGTCACTCACTCCCCATCACCCTCACCCTTCCACTCCCAGACCCTCTCACCTACCCACCCACTGCTCCCTCACTCACCCACCAAGTGCCTTCTCAGTTGGCTCTTTGGGTTCTCCCACCCCCCTATGGCTTTCCAAATGGCTCATCCTCCCCTGTCGTCCACCGGAACGACCACAGCAGGCCATTTGACTTGATGTCAAGCAGTTCGTTCACCCACCTCCCCCCTCACTCCCTTTCTGCTGCACTCCCTCACTCCCTCACTCCCTCACTCCCTCCCTCACTCCCTCCCTCACTCCCTCCCTCACTCCCTCCCTCACTCCCTCCCTCACTCCCTCCCTCACTCCCTCCCTCACTCCCTCCCTCACTCCCTCCCTCACTCCCTCCCTCACTCCCTCCCTCACTCCCTCCCTCACTCCCTCCCTCACTCCCTCCCTCACTCCCTCCCTCACTCCCTCCCTCACTCCCTCCCTCACCCCCTCTCCTCTCTCTCCCACTCCATCTCTCTACATTCACTTCCCAACCCCATCACTCACCCACAAAACGCCCTCTCACTTCACTTGAGGCCTTCTTCCAACACCCCATACGCCTTCCCTATTGGCTCCTCCTCCCCCGCCGTCCGCCGGAATAACCACAGCAGGCAATTGAAGTCTGGCCATTCACTCACCTCCTCCCTCTAACTCCCCCATTCCCACTCCCTTCCTCCCTCCCTCCCTCACTCCCCCACGCACTCACTCTCTCTCACTCCACGCACCCTCCACTCACCCACGAAGTGCCCCCTCAGTTCGCTCTTGGGATTCTCCCATCCCCCATACGGCTTCCCTATTGGCTCCTCCTCCCCCGCCGTCCGCCGGAACGACCACAGCAGGCGGTCGGCGTCGAGCGTCAGGAGGTACTCGAGGTTGGTGCTCTGGGCGGCAAACTGGCGCGTGGCCGGCGACAGGCGGACGGCGTGTAACGGCAGCGGGGAGAGGAAGTGCGGGCGCTGCTATGCAGGAGGGGGAACGGGGGACGGGGGAAAGGGGATGGGGAAGGGGGAAAGGGGGGTACGGGAAGGAGGAAAAAAGCAGGGGGGAAGAAAGCAGAAGGGGGGGGGGAGAGAGGGTGGGGACTGTGGATGTGGTCGCGTAGGCAGCAGTCCACCAGTCTTGCGACGTCTCGAAAGAGTTTAGCGACGTCTCGAAAGAGTTTTGCGACGTGTCAAACTTGATTGTGGATGGGGCAGGAGAGAGAAGCAGCAGCCCAGCATGACTTCTCCCGGGCGAGGGAAGAGTTCATTATCCCTGCTCATGGTTGGCTCCAACAACGAGCATGCACTCCCTCTCCTCCCTCCGTCACTTCCCCTTCACCCTCTCCCTCCCACCCACCCACCCACCCTATTCCCCCCGCCCGCCCTTTTCCCCCCGGCCGCTCACCCACTCCCGCATGGCTCGCGTTCCGCTTTCCCCGTCCCCCTCCCCCTCCGCGTCCGCAGCGTCCCCCCCGTCCGCGGAGTCTGCAGCGTTCGCAGCGTCCGCGGGGGCGCGGGAGGTTCTCCCCGCAAGCGCGTCCGCAGCTGCGCGGCTGTCCGCGTGGTGGCTCAGCACGCGGAGGTGCTCGCGCACCGAGGGACTGGGGGGAGGGGCGGGGAGGAAAGAAGGGAAGAGGAGGGAAGGGGCAGGGGGAAGGGGAGAGGGGAAAGAGGGGAAGGACGTGGGCTGAGCGTGGGAAAGTGCGGGGGATTATGTGGCTGTCCGCGTGGTGGCCTAGTTTTGAGGCGCCTCAAAACTAGACGTGGTCTGAGCGTGGGAAAGTGCGGGGGATTATGTGGCTGTCCGCGTGGTGGCCTAGTTTTGAGGCGCCTCAAAACTAGACGTGGGCTGAGCGTGGGAAAGTGCGGGGGATTATGTGGCTGTCCGCGTGGTGGCGCAAACGTGGAGATGCGCGCGCAAAGAGGGACTTGGAGAAGGGGCGGGGGGGGAAAGGGGGGAAAGGAACTGGTGGGGAAGGGACGTGGAGGCGGAGAGGGAACGGGAAAAGGACGGGGAGCATGGGTTAGTGCGCGGGAGTGAGAAGGAGAAGAGAGGGAGGGGGGGGGGGGGAGAGGGGGAAAGGAATGGGGGGGACGCTGCGTGTTGCCATGCCACGTGGAATGCTTGTCCGAGACGTGTTGCACTCGCACTTGGATTTATCCACTTGGATTTATCCAGTTGGATTTATCCAGTTGGATTTATCCAGTTGGATTTATCCAGTTGGATTTATCCTGTTCGCGAGTGGAATCCAAGTGGATGATTCGTCTCGCGAAACTCAAACAACTGCCATTCCTTGTATCTTTGAGACGTCTTGTATCTCCAAGAACAACCTTTCACTTGTATCCCGAATCCTTTGTCTCTGGCCTCTATTCTCGAGATAAAAGAGATGTTTTAAGACGTCTCAAAACGAATCCTTTGTCTCTGGCCTCTATTCTCGAGTCGACTCAAAATGGCTAATCTGTTGATACCGGCTACCTGATACCTGAGGTTTTGCCCGTCGTGGATATCTGCGAAATATTATGTCGTTTTCGCAAGCGAGATGTCTGTTTCAATCGAAACGGCGACGGGATGTGGGTGGGGGTGCACTCCCACGCCGCTGCGCGCCGAGCAGGGGAAACCATCAGCGCGCCTTGAGGCGACTCAAAAAACACTCGCTGGAAAATTCGTGTGGCTGCAACGGGATGTGGGTGAGGGTGCACTGCCACGCCGCCGCGCGCCGAGCAGGGGAAACCATCAGCGCGCCTTGAGGCGACTCAAAAAACACTCGCTGGAAAATTCGTGTGGCTGCAACGGGATGTGGGTGAGGGTGCACTGCCACGCCGCCGCGCGCCGAGCAGGGGAAACCATCAGCGCGCCTTGAGGCGACTCAAAAAACACTCGCTGGAAAATTCGTGTGGCTGCAACGGGATGTGGGTGAGGGTGCACTGCCACGCCGCCGCGCGCCGAGCAGGGGAAACCATCAGCGCGCCTTGAGGCGACTCAAAAAACACTCGCTGGAAAATTCGTGTGGCTGCAACGGGATGTGGGTGGGGGTGCACTCCCACGCCGCCGCGCGCCGAGCAGGGGAAACCATCAGCGCGCCTTGAGGCGACTCAAAAAACACTCGCTGGAAAATTCGCGTGGCTGCAACGGGATGTGGGTGGGGGTGTACTGCACTCCCACGCCGCGTTTGGAGACGTTTCACAACGAGATGTAACGGCGCTACCTGTAACGGCGCTACCTGTAACGGCGCTACCTGTCGAAAAACTCGTGCGGTTGCGACGGGATGTTGGTGCACTCCCACGCCTCTGCGCGCCGAGTAGAAGAAAGCATCAGCGCGCACGCCGCGCACGCCCACGCGAACACCCATACGGACACACGGATGCGGAGCGACACTCGCGGCCACAGTGCGCCGAGAGGCGCGACAAGCGGTGAAGCTCTCCTATGCCCCAGCCGACCGCGGATCGCTGCGGAAGAACGACTGGCCGCCGCCATGCTCGCAAATTCGCGCAAAGTGTAGTTCGAATTCCGACTTGAGAATTCCAACGAGCCGCGACTGGGCAATTCGTGCACTTTCCGGAGGCTCGAGGAGAATGGCGGGCTCGAGGAGAATGGCGGGCTCGAGGAGAATGGCGGGCTCGAGGAGAATGGCGGGCTCGAGGAGAATGGCGGGCTCGAGGAGAATGGCAACCTCGAGGAGAATGGCAACCCTGACTCGAAGCAGGTTGCAGGCAGGCAGCCCCCTCGTTACGAACCCCGTCCGGATCTTGCGGTAAGCGGCACCTACGAAATAAAATTACTAGTTCTTCGATGTGCTCATGTTTGGTTTTGATTTGGCGCCCCCCAGTGTTTTTCCTCTCTTTTTTTGCGCCCCCAATTTTTTTCCCACTGCAACCGCAAGCTCTTTCCTCATTGCCTCCCTTCAAATGCGGTCGCGATAGCGATGGCTTTTGCGACTCTAGAAATATGGACCGCACTCAAACGCATTTCAACGTTTTGAGCCAAGGCCACAACTTTTTCAACTCCTCCAAAACACTTCCGAACCCGCGCAACCCAGGGGGGGATCGATTGAAGGACGCCTGAACGCGTTCCACCTGGAGATTTCCATGTCACTATCCACAACCGTATATCCAAGGCTTGCCGCGTCACACTCGCATACGCTCTGTAGCAATTCTCCCGATGCGAACTAGTAACTGGATGCGCCGAAACTGCATTGTACGAATTTACTGAACAGAGGGCAAAACAGCATTCTGCTGTTCTCCACTTATTTCACATCAATACATAGTAATACTACCATTACCGTACTACATTGCTGCTCCTTCGTCTGGTTTTCTCGTAGAAGAATGTGTGCCTTCAGACGTTGCTCAGCGTAGTGGGAAGATCTGGGTTGCAAGCTGAAGGTTGGGTCGAAGCGGGAGAGGCGGCATTTTCGTGCTTATTCCTGGAAAGGACGGCAAGCTGCAAGCAGGAACAAAACAGAAAGGGGCATGGGGACTCATGATGACTCACAACTTACATGAATCGTGGCTAATGCTAAAAAAACTAGTGGCACACTGTCAAAACAACGTTTGGTTGGACTGAGCATCTGTTCCTACTCCCGCATAGCCCACCTTTCCACGGACAATACTAGATTGCGCTTCAGCTGCTGCAACATGTGGCTCGATTCATGTAACTGCACATGCGGGCAACAACACACAACCGTGAACCTCTTTCTGTATGGATAGCATGGAAATATGGTGCATGGCAGAGCTTAGTTAGTGGCACAGCATGGTGTACAACAATTGTAGGGCCATAAGACTGGGAAAAAACTGTCTGAAATCTTAACAGACCAAACAAAATCCACACCTTTTGCAGTCGGAGCGCCTCTTTGATCTTCTCGATGAGTACAGTGCTATGCGCCAGCCGCGCCTCCTGCTCCACTGGCACACTCCACGGTACCGCAGACGACAATAAAGGGGACGACGGCCGCTCGGCTACTGGAGGTGGCACCGTGGCCGTGAGCACAGACGTGGGGGACACGGACGAGCCGGGTGATTCAAACAACCCTCGTGCTGCCAGCGGTGGCTGCGACAGGAAAGGGGCTTTAACCCGCTTATGGTAATCCGCTCCACGTGCTTTTGATTTCTGCTTTGCTCTTTGTGCCATCCCTTGCTGCGTCCCTTGCTGCATGCCCTGCTGCACGCCCTCCTGCTTCACGCCCTGCTGCATGCCCAAGACCGGCGCCGGTGGCTCCAGGTGCTGAATCATGAATGTGACATCCGCAGCATTGGTGGCATCAGCAGCAGCATCAGCGTCAGCAGCAGCAGCAGCAGCAGCACCAGCAGCCTTGTCGCAACCAGCAGCACCACTCACGCCACCGCTCTTGATGTCTGTTCCAAGGGCCGTGCACTCCAAAGGAGCCAAGTCCGCAGCAGCAGCAGCAACAGCACCATCAGTAGCGGCAGCAGCAGCACTAGGAGCAGGAGCAGCAGGAGCAGCAGGCGTATCAGTGGCTAGTAAGCGGTCAAGAGTCATTGAGAGGGCGTCACAGAACTCGCTGGCAGGAGCAACACTGGAGCCCGCGACATCATCCCCCCGCGTGCCCCCACCCCCCCATCCGCCCCCTTTTCCCCCACTCCCCGCAGAACCGCCCTCTGCTTTCACTGGCGGGGATTCGCCCAGGCCTTGCGCCAGCAGCCTGTCCTCCTCTTTGACTGCCTCGTTATGCGTTGCGTCCGCCGCTGCTGCTGCTGCTGCTGCTCCGCGCGCGTCTGTGCTGCGCGATGCCTTCTTCCGCGGGGAGGTGGCCTGCGGGCTTCCGAGCTTCCGCTTGTGCTGCTCTCGAGCCTGGGGAGGGGGCGCGCGGAGGGGACGGGCGGAGGGGGCGGGCGTAGCGGAAGAGCGGAGGGGGGAAGAGGAAAGGGGGAGGGTAACTGGCTTTCGAGTTTCCGCTTATGGGGAGGAGGGCCGAGCGGAGGCTGGGGAGGGGGCGCATGGAGGGGCCGAGCGGAGGCTGGGAAGGGAGCGCATGGAGGGGCCGAGCGGAGGCTGGGGAGGGGGCGCACGGAGGGGGCGGGCGGAGAAGTGCGAAACGAGGGACGGGAAACGAAACATTGCGCGCATGCGGGAAAGCAAACGAGTGAGGAGAATCTGTGCACCATCCCTCTTACATCAAGCGACTCGATAAAACCGCGAGGACGCTCCGCCATTAGCGCGCCATTGACGCCAATGCATTGCCGGCAGCTGTGCCTTCTCCCAAGGAGTTTGTGTAAGTTTTTGCCGAGCGATGTGCGCTCTGCGTCGCGCAATGTGGCCTCTGCGTCGCGCTTTAGAGGTTTCAGAGGCGGTCGCGTCTTGACCAAATGGGCTTTGTAGAAGGCTTTGGTGTTTCTTACGAGTCAGTCGCGAGTGCGGATCTTTAGAAAGAGGTTATACCTTGTCGCGCCATCTGCAGCGAATCGCCACATCTCTAGCCGTCTTGCTCGGCAGACACGCGGCCACTAGCAGGTACTTCTGTAACGGAGACGAGTTGCTATCTGCATGCCTGGTTTGGATGGAAGAGTGGATTGAAAGGAGGGCAGAGAGGGAGGGGGGTGAGAGGGTGAGAAAATCATAATGGCCACGGGACAGTGCGGCTTGGGAAAAGGGGACGCGGGCTGTGAGAAACATTGGAATGCAGAACGAGCGTTGGGACTTATTTTATTTATTTATTATAACTATTATTTTTTTGGCTTCTCCGCGACAAAGGAGGAGTCTGGTGAGCAGCAAAGTGCGTGCGAGAGCTTTTTCGCGAGCGAAGTTTGCGAACCTCGCCAATGCTCGCTGCAGCTCGCGATCTTCCTCCGGCGACCACGACTGCGACAGCAGCGGGAAATGAAGCAGCTCCGCAATCGGCGCTGAACGCGCCTCGATACCCCCTGAGCACATCTCCGCCATGGCGATTGCCCCCGGCGCTGCCGCGCACGCCGTCGCAAGATCTCCTCCCGCTGCGGCGGGGCGCAAGCCGTTTTCCGCGCATGCACCGGATTGCGTGGCGGCTCCGCGTGCGCTTTCTTGCGCGGTCCCTCGCACGGCGGTCGTTCGCGCCGCGACGGCCCGTACTCCTGGCGTCTTTTGAGGTGACAATGCCGAGCGGTTCTGCTTGTGTTCTACCGAGAGTGGGCTGGGATGGGAAGAGGGAGTCGGGACGAAGTGAAACGGGGAACAAATCGCGGCTCGGTTGGGAGTTTCACGCGGCGTGAAGGGCGTGGAGAAGCCGTCGACAAGGCACAGACCGCCGCTGGACGGCATCCCGATCTCGAAGCGAAGTACAGAATAATCGACGAACGTGTGCCGCACCTGAGTCCGCTATTAGTCTTTCACATAATTTATTAATTGCGGCACACAAGCGGCAGTTGAGCACACCACCAAGCACACCCGCAGGTGCAGGTGGGACCAAGATCCAGCAAGGTAAACAATTCGCGAAACGGACGAGGATGGTCTGGGTTGGAGAGATGCAAGAGCGGCCTTCGAAAAAGCTCTCAGGTCAGTGAACGGACACTCTAAGGCAACGAGTTGAAGATGAGGGGGAACGAACAATCAATCTGTCAGCTCTTGCGTGCGATTTTGCCTGGCAGAAGCCACAATGGGGACGTGTGGATGTTTAGCTATTGATCACCTGCTCCACAGCAACCTTGAGATTTGTCCAGCTTTGATGCATCGCCTCGAAATTTGCGACGCTCTCTACCTCGCCTTGGGGATTGCGCGCCCGCTTTGGGGAACGTAGGGGAAGATGGTTGCGGGACGCACCGGAGGGGAGGCGGAATTGCGCGCCGTGCGGCAGAACTTGACTCAATGGTCAACGCGCGCGTGAAAGCACCCAAGAGGAGGAAGGGGAACGAGGGAGCACTCCTCGGTGATGGGGAGGAAGGGAGGAGAGGAGGGCTGCGGAAAAGTTGTGTCCGCAGCGCCAGGGGAGAATTCAACACATCTATACGAACGACAATCAACGGACGGTGAGATGTCGACGACATCCGAAACGGACTGCTTGGATGGAATTCTGCTTCCAGCGTGAGAGGAGTGTTTCCCCAAGGTCTCGATCCGGGGAGCATTCATTCCAGGCGGGGACCAGACAAGTGTGAACAGTTGTGTCGGATCAAATCAATCCACGTGCAACCCGCGTTTTGTTTAATTCTGCCCGCTCCTCGTGGCGTTTTGTGCAGTGCAGCACGCAACACAATTCCTAGGAGCCGAGCCGACTTGTAAAAAAACATGACAATCCCTGTGAAATTCCCTGTCTAAAAAACGACATTGTTTAGCGGGCCTCCTGCTGCAACGATTCGTTGTTGAAAGGCAACAGAAGATCATAAGTAAAATCGAAACATTAAGATACTGTACACAGTAAACCGTATTTGCGTTGCAGCAATGTCCCACGCAGACCAGCGGCAAACTCCACTTTCAATCCGTTGCCACGCTGAATCTCCTATAAATGACGTGTCAAAACGCTGACCACAGTGCAACTTGGCATTATTGCATGTAGAAAAACGCGTTATCCACTCTCAGCAAAGTACAGTACACACCAGATGCGCCCTGATATATTTTACCCAAACGTACATGGGAATAAATGGCATTCCTTAACCCAATTTGCAAATGGAGCGAAACGTGCAACAAGCTGACCCTTATTGTCTTTATCGCATCTAAACGGAGAATTCATGTCAACCAACAACTGCTCCACCCGACTCCTTACCGCCGAAGCTCCTTGCTTCCGACTATGCTTCCCCCATCCAGTCACAATGGAAACTCTGCCTGACAAATTCCGCGCGCTCCTAGTACCATCCCCCTGATTCCATTCCAGTCTCCACTCCTCACTTCCCACATCTCGTGCACCCCCACAGACCAAATCAAAGCCCATCAAATCAATGCCACTCCCTGCCACCTCCAAACCACGGCTGCTATCCTCACGTGCAGTTCCCTCCCGCTGGCTCATGATGAGCCAGGCCAGCAGCACCACAGCAGCAGCTTCAGAGTGCAACCCATGCAGATCAAGCTGCAATTCAACGCAGCCAGTTGCACTCGCACCATTTCTGCTCCCACTTACCGAATTGCTGCTGGTAACTGCATCAATGCAATTATTGCCACCAGCACGAGCACCCCTGTTGCTGCTGTTGCTGCTGCTGCTGCTGCTGCTGCTGCTGCTGCTGCTGCTGCTGCTGCTGCTGCTGCTGCTGCTGCTGCTGCTGCTGCTGCTGCTGCTGCTGCTGCTGCTGCTGCTGCTGCTGCTGCTGCTGCTGCTGCTGCTGCTGGTGCTGGTAACCGCAGCCACATAGCATCGGAGCAGGGCAGTGAAAGCACGCACCAGTGCGCGGCTGTCCTCACCAGAGAGTGCTGGTAACTGCTGCTGCTGCCGCTGCTGAGATAGGCCTGACGGTGGTTCGGAATGTGGTTGGGGAAGGTTGAGGACGATTCTGTATCCCGCACAGCACCCAAATTTTGCTTCTGCATTTGAAGCACTTGCTGCCAGCTGTGGTGCTGCCTGTGATGCTGGTTGTGCTGCTGCCCGTGGTGCCACCCGTGGGACCTCAGCCAACGGTGCGGCGACAGCTGGCAGCAGCGGTGGGACGACAACTGGAGGCAGCATTGGGACGACAGTGGCACCCAGGAGGCGCACTGCCAGGTTCACAGTGGTTGCTGGTGGTGGGGATTGCACAGCTGGCTCTGTTGCCATCAACCCGTTGTTGCGTGCCACGTCAGCAGTGGTTGACACGTCAGCAGCCATGTGATGGAGCATGGATGCGACCTGCTGCCACTGTCCCCTCTCCCAGGAAGCTCGCAGAAGCAGCTCCCTTCTCCTCCACTCACCCGCACTCCTTCCTCCCCCTCCTCCTCCTCCTACTGATAATGCTGATGCTACTGCCGGTGGTGGTGGTGTTGCTGCTGCTAATGGCGTTCTTAGACTGCTCATTTCCCCCACCACCTCCTTCATCTCTCCCACCATCTCCTCTATCTCCGCCCCAACCTCCTCCATCTCCCCCCACCGCCTCTCCCTCGCCAGAGCCACCATCACCGCCTCCCCTGCCCTCCTCGCTGCCACTGCCACCTGGCCCCTCCCACCCCGCCACATGGCAGCTCCCGATTGGAGCACAAAGCGCAGCAGCATGAGGGCGTCATTGGGGCGACGGCAGCGGGCAAGTGCGGCTGCAAGCAGCAACACCGCGTGTGCCTCCCTCTTTAAAGCCCGGGTTGGGGTCCTGCTCTCACAACCCAAGGTAGGTTCATCCCACCCCCACATGATACACAGCAGCACTGCAACTGCCCCGTCCACCACTCCCACCGCGCCAAACGCCTCTATCAGTGCACAGCCCGAGGCATAGGAGAGGGGCTGGGAGGCCTGAGAGGAATGGGAAGACAGAATGTTGGGTGAGAGGCTCTGCTCTGCTACTGCAGCTAGTTCCTCTGCTGCTGCCATCTGCTGCTCTGGTGCGCACAGGCTTTCTGCCTCTGTCAGCTGGTTTGAAGGGATGAACTGCTGTGACAGGAGAGCGTTCCAGAGTGGCGGAGCAGGCGAAAGGAGCAAGGGAAGTCTGCCCAGTATGGGGAGAGATACAGAGGCCGGAGGTCGTGTGATGCAGCCAGGCGAAACTGACTGCCCTGCTGGAACTTCTGCTGTGAGCTCTGTGCTTCTCATGTCCTTTTTCCCAGGATCAGTAGCTTGCAGATACATGCCGAGTGCATGGGCAGATGCCTCATGCTGCTTCGTGCTTGAATCACTGACCTGTGTATGCACTTGCGGCATCTGACCAATCAGCTGCACTCCCCTCTCCACCTGATTCGCTGCCACCAGCCCCGCTGCCACACGGGCGTGCAACCGCAGAGCGCCACCTGTCCACTTCTGGCTGCCAAATGTCCTCTGCTGACCTGTCATCTCGCGCTCAGAGCTGCTGCCACCACGAGCAGGAAAATCAGGCGCTCTAGAATCCTCAGACTCTTCAGAATCCTCGGAATTTGATTCATATGAAAAATCTGATGAATCTGGTCGCCTGTTATCAGGGCAAGTGGCTGGTGGGACTGATTCAAGGACCTGGAAAAAGAGAGGGAGGAGAAAGGGGGGAGAAAAGGAGGAACGACGAGAGGGATATATCAACTGCAATGTTACTGGCTCAAGGACGTGGAAACAGAGAGGGAAAAGAGAGTGGGGTGTAAGGGTAGAGACGGGGGAGAGATAAGAGGGAATTCTCAACAACCATGTGTTGTGACTGGCTCAAGGATGTGGGGTGATGTGATGTGGCCATGGCAGGACAAGGAATGGGTTACGGTGCAGATACCTAATTTTATATCAATTGGAAAACCCCAATTTATCAAGGAAGTGTTTTGAACCAACTACACACCCTGAACACGCTGCAGCTCCTGTACATGGGTATTTACACCGCTACTTCTGCTGATTAGCAATTCAGTTTCGACAGCATATTTTGCTCACACCACACATCTTTGACAACAGCAAGAAACACACGTTTCAGATAGTTCTTCTGCTATCAACAAAGAATCTTTCAAACGTTGGCTCTTCACAATGAAAAAATGCAACCCCTCCTCCTTCCTCCCCACACCACAAAGAATAGATGTAAAAGCAAAAAAAGTCGCTCTCATTACACTCACATCTGCTGCCAGTTCGAACTGCTGCAGTCGCCACAGCTCCTCAGCAACGGACCGCAGGAAACCCGCAGGAAGCTTCTTCAGTCTGCGAAGTTCACCCAGCAGTCCGTCCCCCCCCCCGCTGTCAGATCTGGCAGCCAATAGCAGCGCGTGCACGGCTCTCGCCACCCGATTGGTCACTGTTCGAGACATGCGCTTACGGCCGCCCAGCCCAGAGCGCAAGGGGCGGAAGCCAATGTCGCCGGGCGCGCTGGCGGCGGAAGGCGAAGCGCGGGTGGCGGAAGCTGAAGCGGAATAGGCGGACGCTGAATGGGAGGAGGCGGAAATTGAACCGAGGGTGGCGGAAGCTGAAAGGGGAGCGGCGGAACTTGAAGCGCGGGTGGCGGAAGCTGCGCCCAAACCGTGACCCATATTGGGGACTGAATGCACATCTTGACGCGACGTCGTCTGATGCCTGATTGCTCTCGAGCCAACCTCGATGTTGCCGTGAGTTCCGTGGCCGGCACTGTGAGCGCTGGGCCTCGCGAGAGTCTCGCGATTTTCGCGACCGTTACTATTCTCAACGCCATTCCTGGCTGCAGAAATTGCCGAGCAGTTTCCTCCTAGCGGTTCAGGCGCTATCGCTGAACCTAAGCACGGAAACGGCTCTCGGGATAAGCTAGCTGCGGTTGGTGGTTCTAATCCCCCGGCCCTTTGCGACGAGTTCTGAGAAACTAATAGCTCAGCGGCAAGATTCGAACCCGGGTCTCCTGGGTCACAGCCCTGTTCGCTCGTCCTGGAATTCCGCGTGTCCGAGCGGCGTCGATCACGGATAACGGGCCCGCCGAAACCCTTGGGCTTGCCGGTAGCAGGATCCGAGACCGGCAGACTAGGTCGCTCGCTCCTAACTGCGATTTTCTTTCTCTGAAGACCGCTTCGCCGTGGGTTCGCGAGGCATTTCACACGACGGCATGTGGGCTCGCGGTTGGTTTTGTATTGCTCGTGGATGGAAGCGCTACGCCCGCGCTGGATGAGGTGTTGGTTAAGATGAAAAGAATCCGTCAAACGTGGGTGTGGTACTGACGGGATAGTAACTGTTTTGGCCGGAAATCGTGACGGATCGACGGAGAAACGAGGGGAGTTGACGGAGAACGGAGGACAAACGGAGTTCAACGACAACGCTGACATTACTGCGGGAGAAACCTAGAGAATGCCGAGAGAAGCATGCTTGTGAACGTAGATAATGCCGATCGTAGGTGCACCGCGATATGAAAGGGTCATGGCAAGGCTGCATCCATCCATCTAAGGGGCGTGCGCGTGGCGTTGTTGAATTCAACCCTGATGGATCAGTTCGGGGCAGTGGGGGGTGTAACAGATGAAATCGTGTAACTACAAAACTCGTAGGCATTAGTGCTTTCCTACAACTGTTAGGTACCGTTCTAGCCACATTGGAGAGCCCAGGGTTGTCCTTATAACCAGTTTAAGACAGAGCTACAGTAAAACTATTCCCCTAACAAACCTAAAATGCCTCTCCCTACAACATCAGCACAACTGGTCCCCATACGATGGGACACGCTGCTGCTGCTGCCACTGCAAGTGAAAGTCTTGCTCCAGCCCCACTATAACAGCCTTGGAGTCACTCCTGTTACAGTCCCTCCTGTTACAGTCCCTCCTGTTACAGTCACTTCCTTTACAGTCACCCTTACAGTCATGCCTGTTACAGTCACTCAACTCATGGCCACAAGGGTCCACAACCCCATCCTCATCCTTCAACAGGCAATACGAATCCTCCACCCAATCGCGTCGCGCCATGTGCACCGATGCCACCGGTACATATGGCATCGCAGTACCATCAGATGCAATGGGTGGTGCAGTCACCGCCCGCGGGAAAGGTGCAGCGGCAACCGGGGGCACGGGCGGCAGCGGTGCTGCCACTAACATAGAAGGCACCATGTACCGCATTGCACCGGCCTCAACCCCAGTATCCTCAGGAAGACAGTCCGTCGTCTGTTCTGCAGAGCAGTCCTCAGGAATGAGGCCACCATCATCGTCTTCCTTGCTGGTGTGACACTGTTTACTAGCAACCTGCACGTGACTATAAGCGGAGGCTTCGCTGTAGTCACGCTCGCTTCCTCCAAACCCAAAATCCCCTACTCCTGCACCGAAAGATCTGCATCGTCGAAACGGCCGCCTGGGTGTACTGGACTTAGGAGACGCGTGTACAGTGACACCCCTGAGCCCACCCCCTTCCACATTGGAGACTCGTGTACTAGTTTCTGCACCACAGGCAGCTGCTGCGCTCTCAGGCGTCTCAGAGGCAGTGGCCCCCATAAATGCGTTAAGTGAGTGCCCTGCTCTGGACAGTGGCGGCTCAAAGCTACTGCGAGAGCTCCGACCAGGTGCCTTGCCGGATGGGGAACACGCGGGGGGTTTGTGAGGCGCCTCAATGAGAGTGCTCCTGCTGGGTCCCGTGTTGCCGGATGGTGAGCACACAGGAGGCCGATGCGGCAAAGGAGGTACCGAAACGCAAGGCGTACCGAAGCTCCGTGAGTTAGGAAATTTTGGGTGTGCTGATGGGTGCGGCATGGTTGGATGCTGCACGGATAGGTGCTGTGCGGTTGAGTGCGGCAGTGTCGTTCTTCCAGCAGCAACTCTGGGAGAAAGGGGAGGCAGGCGGGGCGAGCGGAGCGAGGGGGAACGGCGGAGCGCGGACGGGGAGGGGGGAAGGAGGGAAGGACGGGAAGGGGAGGAGGAGAGGAGGCGCGCAGATGGGCAAGGGAGGACGTGGCGGAGAGAGGAGGGCGAGTGGTGGAAAGCGGCGGGGGAGTGTTGGTGGAAGGAGGGAATGGTGAACTCATCTATCTGTTCCAGCCTCATCCACTCCGTGTCACCTGCATGCAGGCTTCGCGTCCGCCTGTGCGCCCTTGCCAGCAGCGCCTGCTGCTGCTGCTGCTGCTGCTTCTGCGGCTGGTGCTGCTGCTGGTCCTGTGTGTGCGGCACGCTTGGGTGCGGCGGGATTGGGTGCGGCACTAATGGTGTTCCAGCAGCGGCTCTGGGAGAAACAGGGAGCAGGCGGGGCGAGGGGGGGGCGCGCAGCAAGCAGAGGCGAGGTTGAAGCGAGGGCGAGAGGAGAGGCACAGATGGCGAGGGGCGGCCGAGGGGCAGCGCAGAAGCCGCTCCCATCTGCTGCTGGAATGAAGGGACGGTGAACTTTTGAGAATTCTCAAAAGCGACCTGCTGCTGGAAGGAAGGGACGGCGGACTCGCCGATAAGCTCCAGCCGGATCTTCTCCAAGTCAGCAGAATGCAGGCTGCGTGTCCGCCTGTGCGCTCTTGAAAGCAGCTGCCGCTCTTCCCGCTGCTGCTGCTGCCCCTGCCCCTCCTGCCCCTCCTGCCACTCCCGTTGCTCTTGCTGCTGCTGGTCCTCTGAGTGCGGGTCTGCCGCCCTCCTCTCCCCCCCTCGCCACGGGGGGACTCCCCCACGCCCCTCGCCCTCTCCGCGCGCGGCCCTCTCCGCGGAGGCCACGCGCAGGCGGTGCTGCGCGAAGGACGGCACGCTCACCACCCACGCGGCGCCGCCAGCAGACCGCGGGGACGGGGGGGGGAGATCCGCGGGGGTGTGCGCGGAGGGGGCAAGCGGGCCTGCGCCAGCTGCCCCTGCTACAGCTGCTGCGAATGTCCCGTGCGCTACAGCTGGTACCATCTCTGCGCTACCCACTCGTCGCATGCTGCCCTGCTGGATGTAGCTGCGCTGATCCTCGCCCTCCGCGGATCTGCTGCTGCCATTCGTCACGTGTCCGCCATCCCCCCTCGATTCCCCCGCAGAACTTCCCCTCGCATTCTCTTCGGGATACCCCCGCGGGCTCTGCAGCGACCGCGTGCGCCGCAGGTCGCGGGGGAGGCTCCGCCAGAGGGTCACGAAGTCTCCGCCGCCCCCATCCGCAAGAGTTTCCCCCATCCGCGCATTTCTCCCCACTATCAGCGCGCCTTGGTCACCCACCAGCGCGTTTCCTCCGCCCATTTGCGCATTTTCTCCGCCCATTGGCGCGCTGGCCCCCCACGCAAGCGCGTCGTACCCGCTGCAGCTAGATGCTGACGTCACACTCTCACAGTCCGTGTCACGATCCGTGTGCTGGATGATCAGCGACTCGCTATAAGCACCTTCGGTATAAGCCGCAGTGCTGCTGCTAACTACACTACCAGCCGCGCCAGCAATGCTGCTACTGTACGAAATGCGCCGCTCTATATCCTCCCTCTCCGCGTCCCCGCGTTCCGAAACGCTGTCCCCCGCCCCGTCCGCCACGCCCCACACTCCGCCGCCCAACGGCCGCTCACTAGCCGCAGAGAAGCTCGTCCCCTGTGCAAATATCGAGCGGAGCCTATCCTCGCTATAAGCTGCCCCATTATTCGTGTCCGCCGCCGACGCCGCTGTATCACCCGGATCGCTCAGCTCGTTCCCTTCGGGCAACGCGCCACTTACTCCGTGTCGCGCCGAAGCTCCCATATACGTCAGGCCGAACAGCGGAGATTTTGGGCGGGAAAGCGGCGCGGCGGAGCGCCAACGGCTGAAGATTCCGCTTGGCGCCGTGCGCGGACGAGCGGAAAATTCACGCGGCGGTTCCTCTGCTGCGGAAGGCCCCACGCGTTCTCGCGCGGATGCTGCCACGATACCTGATTCCGACGCGCGAGCTGACGCGTCATGGTTCAGCTCCCAGCTGACGTCAGCAACGCGCTGGCTTTGCGATGATTGGATAACGCTTTGGGACCGGGGCGCCGGAAAGCCGAAGGTCGCAGAGTCTCCGCGTTTCTTACGGCGGCTGTTGCGCGCCGACGAAGGCGCCCACTGCAGCAGCATGCGCGCAAACCCGCTTGCGGAACCCAGCGGAGACTGTTTCGGCGCGCGGGCGGACGGGCCCGCTCCTTCCGCATTCCGCGCTTTGCTCTTCTCCCTTTTCCCAGCCCGATTTCTCGTTTCTTTGGTCGTTTTTGATTCGGACGGCGACGCGTGGACCTCCCACATGCGGTCAACCTCTACGGAGTTGCCACGTGGCATGGGAAAGGGAGAGGCTTGAACGAAGAGGGGCCGCGTCGCGGCATCATCGCTCGCTCGGTCGCACGAGTCGTCGCACGGCGTGTCGCCGCACGGAGTGTCCTCGCACCGCGTGTCGTCGCATGCCGCGTCGTCGTCGTCAGCGGGGATGACGATTCGAATGGCGGGAAAGCCGCGAGCACTTGCGGAAAGGGAGCGATGGCGGAACCCAGTCGGCGCGGTTGCCCCCGCGTTCGGTGGACACTGCGCCATGGCTGTCCGCTCGCCGCTCATTGCGCTACTCAACGATTGCGAACGTCTGGAAAGCTTACGCGACTCGTCCCTTGACGAACGGTCTAGTATTGACGGTTCGTCCATTGACGGCTGGTCGATTGAAGGCTCCGTGAGATACGCTACCGTCATGACTTGGCGTTGGTTGCTGTCCATAAAAAAACTGGAATTTCCGAGAAATTATTACCAAGGTGTACATAGCACAGACACACAGTCCGAAATCCAGTCCGTTTCAGCAATCTACAACGACGAATTTTTCGTTGATGGCAAATCGCGGGCGCAGAACTGTGTGGAGTGCGAGAAGCACGGCGGGCGGAAAGTAGAACCACGAACTGAAGGGACGAAATGTATGCAGCGCAGAGAACATGGTCCGGTGCACATTCGTCCCGTCCCGTCATGCTTGGGAAGCGTAGAAGAGGCTGAGCTGGGAGGCTCATCATCACATGTCATTCTCATAAGTGGTGGGAGAGATTGGTTGGTTTGGGTTGGGAGGGTGCGCTCGAGCCGCCAGCGGACTGTACCACGCGTTAACATATCGCAACCGTATAGGACCGTCTAGGCCGTGAATGAGGTTGCCCCACCGCACGTCCACGTTGCACTGGTCGAGCTGGAAATGGGGTGGGGGAGTATGGGTGCAGTGCAAGGGGAGGAGCGATATGACAGACTGCTTCAAGAGCGGTTTGAGTCGGTTAAGAGTAGCACGCTTGCTGCTGTCGGTGGTTAGATCTGGTTCGATGCTTTACGACAGACCAGACCAGCACGGTTGATGGCTAACTGCTCAAACGTGGATGCGATGCGATGCGATCGAGGTGAAAGCCGCTAAGAGACAGAAAGATCCGTTTGCCATTGACCATTGAATGCCGTGGACACCACTACAGACAACCATGTTACTGGCCAGTTCTGGACGGGAGCTGCCCAGTGGCATGCAGCGACGAAAGCGAAGACGCCAACAGAGAATCAGGACTCTTTGATGCCACAGGTCCTCGATATTGTCACTTTCCGGGGGTCACATCATTTTCTATGGCACGTCCGCACTTTCCTGATTTCCATTCGTTGTCAAGAATGTTCATGTATAAAGTAAATTGCATACATTACAAAATCACTAACCATCTTGATAACAGGTGCGTCACTCTGTTCACAACACGGTAGGTCAGTGTGGTAAAGGATTTCTAGCGTTGACTTGGGTTGGAAACTGACTTAGCTATTCTCCTCATAAGCCTACGCAACAATTCAGCATACACAAATCGAACCAGCAAACTAGAAACTACAAAATATACAAATGTACACTACATTATTCAGCTCTGCACATTATGTAACGGCCTTCAGTCTTACAGGCGGCTGGAGAAAAACTTCAAAATCCCTGTAACATGCCACCATACCCCGGTGGATGCATGAACACAACAGCCCAGCAAATGTCAGTACAGTACCATCACTAACAGCAGAAAGCCAGTAACAGGAAAAAAACACTCCCGTTTTCCCCATCCCCAGTAACAGGAAAAACACACTCCTGTTTTCCCCAGCCCCATCCCCTCGTTTTAGTCACCTCACGCGCCTGGCTCCATGACTGGCCGTGCTGCCTCCTCCACTGCTTCCGGCCGCCCCACTGCTGCCACCTTCCCCCCTGGCCCCGCCATCACTCCACTAGCCTCCCCCTCCCCTACTGCTGACACCGGCAACCCTGCTGTTGCTGCCTGCTGCCTGGTCACCCCCCCACCACCACCAACAGCACCGGAACCACCGCCAGCAGAAGAATCATAACCACCACCAGTGGTGGAAACCAAGGCTCGCTCACCCCCTGCTTGCCCACCCGTAGAGCCACCACCAATGAGTCCTCCAGTGAGCGTGCTCACAGCACCCAGAGCCGTCCTCTCTGCTCCCTCCAGCACTGACAGCATCGCATGCCTGCCCTTCTCCGCAGCGCTCTCCTCCTCCCACTCCACTCCCCTCTTACCAACTGCCTCCCCCACCTCTTCACCCATACCCTCACCCGTCCTCTTGCCCATCCTCTCACCCTTCCCCTCGGCCATCATCTCTCCTGTTCCTCCCAACCCCTCCTCACCGTGCGCCCCTCCCAGCCCCACCAGGTGCTTGGCGCGCTCTACCAGCCCTGTCACTCCCCCAGTAACCCCCTCATACCCTGCTGCTACACCCTGCTTCGTCCCTTCATATCCACTCTGCACACCCTGCTTTACTCCCTCATACCCCTTCTCCAGACTCTCCCTGCCATATTCAATACCGCTCTCCACCCCTTCAACCCCCTGCTGCACCCCCCTCTGCCCCATTCCCACCGCACTTCCCCCTGCGCCCACCACTGCTCCCCCCACTGCCCTCGTCGCCCCCAGTGCTGACTCAGCAGCATGCTTGGCCACGTCAGCAGTACCACCCACCACACTCTGCACCGCCCCCATAGCACTGCCCACGATTCCCTTGCTTGCCTCCGCAGGCTTTGCAGAAACTTCCTCCTCTACCCCCACTCGTCCCCTAATTCCTCCAGTTCCCCCTCCCCCCATGCCTTCCCCCATCCCTCCCCTCTGCACTAGTCCCCGCATCTTCTCCCCCACTCCCTCCCCACCTTCTTTCTCCCTCATCTCCTCACCACCAACTGCACCAACCCCTGCCCTCTCCCCTGCCCTCTCCCCATGCCCCCTCCCTCCCAGCAATCCCCCTGTCAGCACCCCAGCCACACGGCTCACTGTCCCCTCCACCCACTCCTCTGCACCGTGCAGCACCGCATACGCCTGCTTCCTGCCCCTCTCCCTCGCACTCTCCTCCTCCCTCTCTCGCTCCATCTGCTCCATCCTCTCCCTCCCCTCCTTCCCTTCAAGGGTTTCCATACCCCTACCCTCATCCCCACCCAGTCCAGTCATTCGCTTGACTCCCCCCACCACCCCTCCCACTGTTCCCCCAACCGTTCCATACCCCTTCCCAGCCTCCCTTCCCCTCTCTCCCTCTGCCTCTCTCCCCATCTCCCCCTCCACCTCTCCCCCCTTCCCACCCAGCCCAGTCATTCTCTTCACACCCTGCACCACCCCTCCAACTGTCCCCTCCACCGCTCCATACCCCCTCCCGGCCACCTCCTCCCCCATCCCCACCATCTTCCCAACCACCCCCCTTGCTGTCTCCGTTGTCGTCCCCACAGTCCTGCTTGTCATATCTCCCACTGTTCCTGCCACGCCCCTCGCCGTGTCTGCTGTGGTCCCCACGGCCCGTCGTGCCACGTCAGCAACACCCGACACAAGCCCTGCCCCAGGAATTGTCCCAACGTACCCCTTAGATTCAGTTCCCGGCATCTCACTCCCTCCCTCCATGCCTCTCCCACCTGTTCCTGCCACTCGTGCTCCCACTCCTGTCCCACGCATCGTCCCTCCTGCAATTCCTTCCAGAGCGCTTTTCACCCGCGCTTTCCCTGCTTCATACGCTGATGCCTCCCGCCCCTGCCGTGCTCCTTGCCCCGTCACACCAGCCCCACCCATCATGCCTCCACCCGTGCCTCTTGCCCCGCCAGGGAGAATGGGCGCAACAAGCTCCTTCGCCTGCTGCACCGCCCCGCCTGCCACCTGCTGCCCTGTCTGCAGCCCCGTTTGTGCTGCCTCCCTCGCCTGGCGATACCTGGTAGGAGGGAGAGAGGAAGGGCTGCAAATAGGTTTGGATGGGTGCAACCCACCTGCCACCTGCTGCCCTGTCTGCAGCCCCGTTTGTGCTGCCTCCCTCGACTGGCGATACCTGGTAGGAGGGAGGGAAGTAACGAGGGGGACAGGACGGGGTTACATGGACGAAAGGGACCAACAGATCGGGCAGGTATGACTAAAGCATCAAAGCTGACAGGAGGGCCTTGCCGGGAATGCGGAGGGGCAGCGATTTTTGTTGTTAAGCAGTAAAATAAGAGTTACAATCATTATTCCTCAAAAGTGCCATTAAAGTTTCGTAGTTTCTTACCCTTCCTGCAGGCTGCCAACCACTCCTCCTCCCGAAAGTCCCTGACCCTGCATGACTTCAGGAACAACCATTCAACAACCATCGGATGTCAGTTCATGAAACGTAAATTATTACTTCAAAGATGAGAAATGTTCCTTATCGCCACGAGGCATTAGAAATATGAGAGCCATAGGTCAACCGATTTCCAGAAGCCAGACCTGCATGCCAGTGCCAGTCACTTCCCCTGCTTCAGCTCCCGTCTCTCCCCCTGTTCCTCCCGCGATTCCCCCAAGGGTTCGTTTCACGTACTCCTTTCCCGCCTCATACGCCTTGCCCCCTCGCTCCACCACCACCCCTTCACCCCCAACACCCGCACCACCCGCACCGCCAGGGCCAGCAGCAGCAGCAGCTGCACGAGTTTGCACTCCCGGGCGTTGCTCGTAAGTTGTGGAAGACTCGAGGCCTGGGATCACGGGAGCAGCGAGGTGCTTCGCCTGCTGGACCGCCCCGCCAGCTAATTGCTGCCCTGACTCCAGTCCTGCTTGCGCTGCCTGCTTCGCCTGGCGATACCTGGAGAGGGCAGTGGTGGATGAAAAAACGCCAATATTTTGAATGGAAAAACGCCAGTATTTTGGATGAAAAAACGCCAGTATTTTGGTATGCATACATGTGTGGGGGGGAGAGAAAAGGGAAGGGAATGAGAAGGAATGTGTATTCTGTCAGTGGGTGGCATGAGGCGACAATCCCCAAGGGAGTACTGACGTGCACCCAGAAATCAGGTAGAAGCGTTCTCTTACCCAGCAGCAAGCGTTCCTGTGACTCCCTCCATAGCACTGGCTCCTCCCTCCCCAACAGCACTCCCTGCTCCTTTCCCCACCTCCCCCTCTTCCTCCTCCTCCCCTTCCTCCTCCACAGCACCCATCCACTTGCGGTATACCTGCCGAATCACCTGACTAGCAACAGAACCCGCTTCCTTGGCCTGCTGCATCCCCAACTGCCCTGCTTCCTGCACCACTTCTAGTGCCTTTTCCCCCAGCTCCTTGCCTTTCTCCGGCACACGTCCCACCACCTCCCCTGCTTGACCGGCCATCTCCCCTGCTTGCTGCCTCGTGATCTCCGCCCCCTCCTGTGCTGCTTCGTAGGCTGTCTGCGGGAGGGTGTCTTTTCCAGTTGTTGCTATCATTTCTGGGCGGCCGGATTGACCAAGTTCTCGCTCCTTGGCACGCATTTCACGCTCGGCCTGCTCGCCCCGCTCACCTGCCCCTCCCCACGCACTCTCCCCACCAGCAGCCTCACGAGCACTGCCCATGCCAGCTACACCCCTCACCTGCCCCTCCACCTGCCCTAGCCCTCCCTTCACAGCCTCTTTACCCCGCTCGAATGCCCTCTCCTCCTGCCCCTCCCCACCAGCCCCAACCATCTCACTCACACCTCCTTTCCCTCCACTCGCCCCACCTCTCTCTTCAATCACAACACGCTCCTCTTCACTCACACCCGGCCTTCCCACACCAGACACCCACCGCCCAGCAGATTCAGCAGTCCTAACCCCGCTCCCAACCACCCCCTTCACTCCTTCCTCTATCTTTTCACCCACACTCCTGGCACTCTCCCTCCCCCTCTCGAACGCCTCTCCAGTCCTCTCCTCTCCCTGCTCCCCAAGCGAAACCCCAGGCACCCATTGCCCAGCAGTCACGGCAGTCCTAACCCCAGTCCCAACCAACCCCTTCACCCCCTCTTCCACCCTCTCACCCACACTCCTGGCAGTCTCCCTCCCCCTCTCATACGCCTCTCCTGTCCTCTCCTCTCCCTGCTCCCCAAACGGTACCCCAGGCACCAATCGCCCTGCTGTCTCCGCCACTCTCCCCCCCACTTCCTTCCCCACCTCCAAAGCCCTCTCCCCCAAACCCTTCCCAGTTTCAAACGCGCTTTCAGCAACCCTAAACCCTGTACCCGCAACCCCCTTCGCCACACCCACACCCGTCTCTGCAGCACGCTCAGCAGCACTGAGGCCCAATTTCGCCATACTTTCCCCCGTTTCAATCACACCCTCCCCCATCCTCAGCCCCTGCTCGCCCGTTTTAGTCACCAGCCCTTCAGCCCCCTCCGCAGCCTTCCCCGCACCTACCTTCACCTGCCCATACCCCCCCTTCAGCACACCCTCCCCTTCCTCCGCCACCTCCCTCGCCCTCTCCCTCCCATGCTCATACGGCCCTTCCCCCATGGTCTGACCCATCCCAACACCTCCCAACCCAATGCCACCCATCCCACGCTCCTCCGCCCCAACATCCCTAATCCCACGCCCCTCCATTCCACGACCTTCCATCCCCCCTATCCCCCGCCCACGTTCCCCTGTAGGCGCACTTTCCCCTGCAGGGAGACTTTCCCTCTCCACTTCCGCCAACGCCCGTTCCACAGCCCCCACGCCACTGCCCGCCCGCCCAGTCCCGCCCACACCCGTCCCTCCCTCTCCAATCCCCCTCACGCCCTGCCCTTGCGCCCACCCCGGCCCAGACTCGCCCTCTGCTGACGCCCCATATCCACGCCCAGGCCCATGCGTCCCAATTTCTGGTTTCGGTGATCCCTGGCCCATGCCTTCCGAATTCCGGGCTCCTCTCGAGCCGATGCGTGTGAAACACGTCCTCAGGCATTCCAGTGGGGCTGGGAAGGGTTGGGAGTTAGGGAGAGGGAGCAGCAGGCGAAAGGGAATTTAAAAAACCGAAGTATACAGGAGGGGGGGGATTGGAGGGGGGGGAGGGGAGTAGGGAATAGCCAAAAGCAAGATTTGGGACTAATGACTGACCATGGCAGCATGCAGCGGATTGCAAGGCTCTCCCAAGGCTGACTGCAACAAACCGCAGCGTATCAAACCTGACCGCACTGTACCGCAGCATGGTACAGCAACATGGTACAACAGCATGGCAGAGCTAACCGCAGGATACCAGAGATCTTGGCAGCAAACGAAGCACACCAGGGCTGACCACAGCATACCGCAACGCACCGAAGCATACCAAAACTGGCCACAACACACCGCAGCATGCCAGAACTGACCACAGCATACCGCCACACACCACAGCAAACCGTAGCAAACCAGAGCGGACCGCAGCAGCGAGCACCCACTCATGCGAGCAGCACACCTGATGGTTGAGGACGTTTCTTGAGGGGTCACTCCGACTCCCGTGCCTCGCCCTCCGCCTGCTGCCGTGCCTCGCCCTCCGCCTGCTGCCGTGCCTGCGAGAAGGGGCAGTTCTTCCTCGCCAGAAGGGTGGAAGGGCTGAGCGTACTGCTGGCTGTACGGCTGACCAGATTGACCTGGCTGCAAAGCGGACTGTTGACCGTACTGCTGAGCGTACGGCTGACCGTACTGCTGACTGTGCCGACTATACTGTTGGCCGTACGGCTGACTCGCTTGACTGGAAAACATCTCCGTTGACTCAGGTTGAATCGTTCCCGAAGCCACCATCTTCGGCTCCTGGCCCTGACCCTCACCCTGAAAGCACAAGCAACAGGGGGCGACACAAGGTGCTTTAAGACATCTCAAGTCGTTCCTGAAGCCACTATCTTCGGTTACTGGCCCTGACCTTCGCCCTGAGGAAAGCAAGAGAGAGCAGAGTTGAAAAAAAAAAAAAGAGGCGGGACGCAGAGGGGGAAAGCCGGGGACGGAACAGGGAAGGCGCGAACGTAAGAGTGGGAGCAAACGAGGGACTGTGAAAGGGCGAGGGCGAGGATGGTCCATGCCTGGCCAGAAACCTTCACATCGAATCGCTGCTGCTGCTGGGACGCCATCGGAATTAAATTCGCGAAAGGATCGGATACGCTGCGTGCTCTGCCGTGAGGTAGCAAGCTCTAGATGGTAGTGATGTATCGAGAATCTTGGATATGCTTGCAGAAAGCTCGTCGACTGGTCGGAAACTGAAGAAAAAGAACAAGTCTGATGAAAAGAAGCAACGTATTTGGAGAAAGCCTGCGAGCCTGAATTCACGCGTCGCACCATCTTGACCATCGGTGAATATGTTGCCGAGTTAGAGAGGGCTGAGAAATGCGGCGCGAGGAATGATTTGCTGCATGTAATATAATTTCTAAGAGGTGTGTCCGATGCTGTGACCTGTTTGTGTGCTCATGATCACCACGTGGCGCATGTGTGTGGCTTTATGGGCAGGTGGCGGCACTGCATATTCCATGCCACCTCGCAACTCCCATTGTAGCATACGCGTTAGCAAAGGGAGTTTGTTACAGAAACAGACGATACGTTATACATGTCATATAGCAGTTTGCTTCTAGGGAGCTTGGTTTCGCACGGGGGGATCGCACAACTGTTCGCGTAGCTGGCGGTTTCACGTGTCTTGGTAACCTCTCCGGACATTTCGCGAAAGCCGTGAGAAGTCGGCTTTTGACTACTGGAGCCACGTAGGTACACACGTGGCTGGCTATCCAACGCGGGAAGCTTCGCACACTCCACAAATGGGATTGCCTTTTTCGCCGTGAATTCGGCACCTTTCCCTTCCCGCAGCGCCTGGGCAAGTCTCATCCTTTGGCCAATCGCGATCACAGGTGTCCTGACCTTATTGACTTGTCCCTTGCGCTCCCTTATAATCCGACCTGGCATCGTCAGGCCTGTTATTGGACGACCGAAGCTGCCAGCTAAGCGGCAACTTGGTAGCAGAATTCCATCGCTAACAGTCTTCACGAGGGCAACCAAGTTCGCGAATCCCCTAACGATGATCCTTTAGATTTTCGCACAGCAGAAGGTGACGCATCACCAATCTGGGGACCCATCAGATGGCCTTGGGAATGTCGAAGATCAGAATCAGCCAGTAGGAGAATGGATCACCCAGTGAATTCAGGCTTGATCACTCTTAGGACGCGTCACATGTCCAACACCGATCCCGTGAAATATCGGTGTGCAGCATCTACAGTACCTTCGTCATTTCGTGAAAGACATGTAACCCGTTGTCGTTAAGCATGTCGCGAAATTCGTGCACACACATAAAACCCCAGATCGGATGGCTCAAGCAGGCACATCGATCGTGCGATTGACAGCTCGGGAATCGATGTCGCGCCACCAGTTCCAGCCACGATCGAACGCCGTCGCATACCGTCGGCCACTTTCGATGTGGTAACCGGGCGACATCGCACACAGTCGGTGGGCTACACCTGCGTAAGGACGAAGCCTAGCGAGTGCTGTGCGACGTGCCAGCGAAGTACGACTCATGCGCTGGCCGATTTGGTGAACAGTTGGCATGGAGCACACCACTTGCTAAACCGGACGTGTCACACTCGGGGAAGCAGCCAACACTGCTCCGGCAGATCGATTCCCCTTTTTCGTACGCGATGCACACAAACTCGGTGTTTGGAGCCGATCACACCCCGGTGTTGGACATGTGACGCGTCCTTATCTACTGTGTCTGCTCAACTAGTTGGTCGAGCTGGGAAATAATGCCAGTGATCATTGCTTTCTGAGAGAAAGGACTGGTAGAGTTCTGCTGTTGAATGGCTGCTGGCGGTCGTAAATATCGCAGAGACTGAAGCAAGTTTCTCAAGGACTGACCAGTTGTGAGCCAAGCAGGAAACAGAAGACCCGTGCTTCTGCTCGTCAGATTCAAAAAACTTGGTCATTTTCAATCCAAGCTAAAATTCTTGGGACGGACGTTTGTCAACGTTAGGGCCAACCGATCACCCACACCGAAAACTTGCAGAATCTGCCTCTGATTCGGATTCTTTTTATACCTTCTCTAACAACATCCGAGATGGAGACCGGAACAGCGCGTGCAGCTGTGATTCTTCCCGCTAATGCGTTACCAGGAGCTCTAAACCAGCAATCCCGTGTCACCATCGCAAAACCGGCGACTTCTTTCCAGAAGTGCAGCTTACAACTACTATCAAGCTCATCGAACCAAGTCGGCTCAGAATCTAAGCTCCTGAATGTGTCACCAATCAACAAAAGCCGGACGAGCAGGAAAATCGGTCGTGTGAGTGTCAGCGCAAATGCCGGCCGCCATGGAGCGGCCGGCGCGGGAGACCGCCAGCACAAGCAGCACCACGGCTCCTCCTCGTCGTCGCCGTCGACCTCCTCCTCCTCCTCCTCCTCCGCGTCGTTCTCCTCGTCGTCTGAGCAACGGATATCGCACGCGGTGAGCGCAGGCGCGACGAATCGGCCGGACTCCGCGTCGATCGCGCAGGACAAGGAGAAGGCTTCGGCGAACATTTCGGTGGGCGCGCTGATGAACGAAGCGGAGGCCACGGAGGTGGAGAACGCGTGGGAGGCGCTCATGCGGTGGGGCAAGTTCTGGCGGGTGAAGGAAACCAGTAACACTGACGAGGAAACCACCAAGGTGGGAATTTGTCGTCTTGTTACCATGTGACTGATACAGGCATGTCTCCAATGTGTGTGATTTTTTTTGCGAATGACCGGTCTTGAAGGTAAGAGTTTTGGTTCCGTCTCCGACTTTTGAATCCACAATACTGAGGCACTCAAGGACACTGATACTGGTCTTAAACGAAATATTCGAAAATGCGAAAAGAACTTTCAATGTGTGAAGCTTGCTGGGGAGGAAGAAATCTACGAGGCTTTGAATGGCCTGAAGAAGAAACTAAGTTAGAAATCGTTTTTGGAAAAGACCGAAGACGTGAGTAGTGCATTAGCACATTACGAGGCGTTCAAAAGGGGTTCATTGCTGTGGCTTCATCAGACTACGCCACGTCGGATCAGCGCGATCTTAAAAAAGGTCAGTCCTGGTGTAAAGTGCGCGAAACAGAGTGTGAAACACTGAAAGTTTTTCTTAACACCTTACTGCTTACTTGCTCGCGCCGACAATGCGGACTTGAAACCCAACCTCGTGCTGTTGCCTCTCCCTTTTTCTGCTTCTCCACATCCCCTCCCCCACGCTTTCCCCCCCTCAACCCCACTCTCTCTTCCACCACCGTTTCCCGATCCCTCTTCGTTTCCTCTCCGCGCGTGGTTACTCCGCCAGGTCGTTATCTTCGGCGGGGGGGCGTTCGGGACGGCGCTGGCGCACATGCTGGCGCGGAACAACGCGGAGCTGGACGTGGTGATTCTACACCGCTTCGAGGAGGACTGCAAGAACATTAACGAGCTGCACTGTAACAGGTACAAAGCACATGCGCATCCCCCCCAAAACCAACCCGCTCGCGCGACGAGACCATCTCACCGTCAGCGCGTTTTCCGTCCACTGAGCGTGGCCTGCCTTCATGTGACGATGCCTGCGCGCAACGATGACTGCGCGGACCAATGCCTGCCTGCCGCCCCCGCGAACTGAACCTTCGCTATCTTAGCGCTGTGAGATTTGAGAGACGCCTCAGTGCATGATGCGTGGCCCACTGCACACCACTGGCTGGCTTCCCCCACTTCGTCACCTTGGCTTCGCCGGGCTCGTCTGCTCTCCTGCCCATCTGTAGTCCTATCCATCTGCTTCTCTCCTCTCTCCGACGTCTCTCCTGCTTTCTGACGCGGCTTCGGAACAATGCAGACTCGCTCACATGCTCAGTGGTTTGCTCACTAGCGACCCGGACATCATTCTCCCTGACAACATGCGCGCTACCAACCATCCGCCCGGCATGCCTACAACATCTTCCTTTCCCCTCTCCCTCCCTCCCTCCCTCCCTCCCTCCCTCCCTCTCTGCTTCCCAACCCCCCTCCCTCTCCTCCTCCCCCTTCTCCCCCCAGCGCGTGCCATCCGGGCATCATTCTCCCCGACAACGTGCGCGCCACCACTAATCCCAAGGAGGCCATCACGGGCGCGCAGTACGCCATCCACGCCATCCCCGTGCAGGTGGGGGGGGAGGGATTATGAGGGTTGAAGGGGCTTATGAAGGGGAAAGGGGGTAGCGGGACGGTAGGATATGTGTTGAGGCCATCACGGGCGCGCAGTACGCCATCCACGCCATCCCCGTGCAGGTGGGGGGGGGGGGGGGGAGAGGGATTATGAGGGTTGAAGGCGGTTATGTAGGGGAAAGGGGGTAGCGGGATGGTAGGATATTTGTTGAGGCCATCACGGGCGCCCAGTACGCCATCCACTCCATCCCCGTGCACTTGGGTGGGAAGAGCGGGGCATGATGAGGCGGGTAGCGGGACAGTGCTGGTTGTCTTTGGGCCATCTCGAGCGCGCAGTACGCCATCCACGCCATCGGGGGGGTTACGAGGGGGGAAGGGGGTTATGAAGGGGAAAAGTGGATAGCGGGACGTTGGGGGTTGGGTTGAGGCCATCTCGGGCGCGCAGTACGCCATCCACGCCATCCCCGTGCAGGTGCGGGAAGAAACGTAGATGATGGGGGAATGTGCAGGGGTATCAATGCCGCTATAGATGCGCAGAGTGCGCCATCCATGCCATCCCCGTGCGGTTGAAGGGGGGAGGGGGAGGGGGAAGCAGTGGGGCTTGAGATTTGAGATTTGAGCTTTTCGACCACTTGGGATGTGAGGTGAGGAGTAAGGGAGGTGAAAGGAGAGAAGGGGAAGTGGTGCCTTCGCCTTCTCCCCCTCTCACAGCCCAGTGCCGCCTTCCTGCACTCCTTAGCAGCGTACGTGGCACCCACGCTGCCCATCCTGTGAGTGAGCAAGGGGCTGGAGCTGGGAACCATGGAGATGATGACCCCACGCGCTCCAAGCAGAATCAACGAGCAACCCTCTCACCCAAGACCCCTTCTCCCCTCTCTCCCTCTCCCCCTCCCTTCTCCCCACTCCCTCTCAAACCTTAACTTCTCCCCACTCCCTCTCAAACCTTAACGTCTCCCCACTCCCTCTCAAACCTTAACTTCTCCCCACTCCCTCTCAAACCTTAACTTCTCCCCACTCCCTCTCAAACCTTAACTTCTCCCCACTCCCTCTCAAACCTTAACTTCTCCCCACTCCCTCTCAAACCTTAACTTCTCCCCACTCCCTCTCAAACCTTAACTTCTCCCCACTCCCTCTCAAACCTTAACTTCTCCCCACTCCCTCTCAAACCTTAACTTCTTCCCACTCCCTCTCAAACCTTAACTTCTCCCCACTCCCTCTCAAACCTTAACTTCTCCCCACTCCCTCTCAAACCTTAACTTCTCCCCACTCCCTCTCAAACCTTAACTTCTCCCTCCTCCCTGCCTGCGCAGTACGTGCCGCCAACGCTGCCCATCCTGTGTGTGAGCAAGGGGCTGGAGCTGGGAACCATGGAGATGATGACCCAACACACCCTGGGCAAAGTCGAGATGTAATCCTCTTGCCCTCCCCCTTCTCCCTTCCCACTTCCCATCGCACTTTCCTTTCCACCCTACAGCCCAGCGCAGCATTCCTGCAGTCCATAGCGCAGTACGTGCCGCCCACGCTGCCCATCCTGTGCGTCAGCAAGGGGCTGGAGCTGGGGACCATGGAGATGATGACAGAGGTCATTCCTCGTGGCCTCGGCAACCCCCGCCAGCCCGTGGTGATTCTCTCGGGACCCACCTTCGCTGTCGAGATCATTCGAGAGCTACCCACCGGTGAGAGCAAGTTGCAGATGAGAGACGAGGAAGGTACGCTCCCAGGAGGCTGGGCAACCCCCGCCAGCCCGTGGTGATTCTCTCAGGGCCCACCTTCCCCGTCGAGATCATCCGCGAGCTGCCCACTGGTGAGTGCTGCTGCTGGGGTGTCAGGAGGGCCAGGGTAATGCCTTTCAGGCAGTCAGGCAGTCGATCCGTCAGTCACTTTGTCGATCAATCCGTCAGTCAGTTACTCAAATCAGTGAGAAAATCAGGTCTGCCTCTCAGGGCCCACCTTTGCTGTGAAGACTACTCGAGATCTGCCCACCAGTGAGTGCTGCAGGGGTGCCAGAAGGGTCAAGGCGTCAGCCAAATCCGTCCGTCAGTCTGCCAATTCGTCAGTCAGTCTGCTGGGATGCCTCTAGGTGCCTCAACCCCATCCCTCCCTCTCTTCCGTCCTCCCTCCCTCGTATCCCCCATCTGCGCTGGTGGCGAACAGCATGGTCCTGGCGTTGTCCAAGAGGGCGCAGAAGCTGACTGACAAATTGGCCTCAACCCCATCCCTCCCTCTCTTCCGCCCCCCTCCCTCTCTTCCGCCCCCCTCCCTCTCTTCCGCCCCCCTCCCCCCATCCCCGATCTGCGCTGGTGGCGGTCAGCAAGCTCCTGGCGTTGGCCAAGAGGGCGCAGAAGCTGTAGTGTTCAGACAACCCAACCCCTCATCTTTCCCTTCCTATCTCCCTTGTTTTGCCCTTTCCTCCAGCCCTGGTGGCGGCCAGCAAGGACTTGGCTCTGGCTAAGAGGGCACAGAAGCTGCTGGCGTCAAAAACTCTGCGAGTCAACACCACCACGTACGTGCCGTGCACAATGCACATGCATGTCCATGTTTATTCCATGGATGTTCGTTCTGTGCGTCATCACGTAAGTGCGCATCGCACCTAGAGTTGACTCACCTGTTCCGTCCCTATCCCGCCCCTTAATCCCTGGCTCTCTCTCCCACCTATGCATCTCTCTCCCCCACCACTCTCAGTGACGTGGTGGGGGTGGAGATGGCGGGCGCCCTAAAGAACGTGCTGGCGATAGCAGCGGGGATAGTGGAGGGCATGCAGCTGGGCAACAACTGCATGGCTGCTCTGGTCGCGCAGGGGTGCTCCGAAATCCGGTGGCTTGCAGAGAAGGTAAGTGACAGGATGTGTGGGTGGATGGGTGGATGGATGGATCAGTGGATGCATGGATGGGTGGGTGGATGGGGTGTTGGATGGATGGATGCATGCTTATACAGAGAGCTTATAAGGTATCCAGGCGTTTCCTCGCGCTTTTTCCTCCATTCACCCCTTCACACCAATCTCCTCCTTCCCACCATCCCAACGCCCCTCCTCCGACCTTTGCACACGCCCACACTCAAGCAGGCCTGACTGACACGTTGGAAGTCAGTCTCATGTGTTTCAGTAACGTCCCTCTACTCCCCACCCTCTCCCCACCCTCTCCCCACCCTCTCCCCACCCTCCACCCCACCCTGCACCCACCCCCAACCCAGATGGGAGCCAAATCCACCACCCTGGCCGGGTTGAGCGGCACGGGCGACATCATGCTGACGTGCTTCGTGTCCCTGTCGCGCAACCGCACGGTGGGCGTGCGCCTGGGGTCAGGCGAGAAGCTGGAGGACATCCTCGCCTCCATGACCCAGGTGGCTGAGGGCGTCGCCACGTCTGGCGCCGTCATCTCCCTCGCCCGCAAGTACCGCGTGCAGATGCCCGTGCTCACGGCTGTAGCGAGGATTCTGGAGGGAAAGCTGGAGCCTAAGGAGGCAGTCATGGAGCTCATGAGCCTGCCGCAGGTGAGGCATTTGGGCTGGCTGGACGATTGGAGGATGGTTGCGGGGTGATTGCCGTGATCTCCCTCACCCGCAAGTACCGCGTGCAGATGCCCGTGCTCACGGCTGTGGCGAGGATTCTGGAGGGAAAGCTGGAGCCTAAGTAGGCAGTCATGGTGCTCGTGAGCCTGCCCCAGGTGAGGTTGTCGCGTTTGCTGGACGGTTGCTGGACGGTTGCTGGACGGTTGCTGGGCGGTTTTTGGGCGTTTGCTGGATGATCCTTTGGGGTTAAACCACGGTGCACATTCACCTCGGTGGGCATCTAATGTTAACCTTTGGGTTAAGACCACGGTGGACATTCACCCTTGGGTTAAGACCACGGTGGACATTCACCCTTGGGTTAAGACCACGGTGGACATTCACCCTTGGGTTAAGACCACGGTGGACATTCACCCTTGGGTTAAGACCACGGTGGACATTCACCCCGTTACTTGGTGTGCTTTCATCCTGGGGAGCCAGGTTTCGCCCCTCCCCCCGATATTTTCGGGCCCCCATCTCCTGCAATTTTTGAATGTGTACCCTGGTTTTAAATAGAAATGGATTTTGTTGGACTTCATGAGTTCTGGATGGTCTCAAAACAACCCGTGAGTGGAGGCTGGAGGCCAGCCTGCAGCCTATGGAGGGTGTCATGGAGCTCATAAGTCTGCCTCAGGCGAGGCTGATGCGATTGGTGTATGAATGATGCTCGCTGTATGCGATTGTGATATTGGCTCCCCTCCTGTGAGCCTGGTATGGTTGAGTTGGTTTATAGCTCATGTGAAATGTCGCTGATGTGCCACCAAATCATTGTTTACTTGTTTCAATCACTGCAGGTCGAGGAGAAGTAGCGCATTGCTATTTGATGAAGCACCGTTGAGGATGCTGACGAGAAATAGGCAAAGAAGAGTCTTATTGTGCCCGTGACAGCGTGCTTAGTGTGCTTTGTTTTTTTTTTTACAATTATGATTTTGAGATGCATGCTGCATCGGGTAGCAATGCTCAAATATTTGTGCGAAAGGATTACATCCTGGGTGTCGTGGAGGCCAAAATACCGGTACCTGTATGTGTATCTTTAGACACTGGAGTTTGCTATGGCAGACAGTGTGTTTGCAGCAGATGCAAAGCAGTTTCTTTCCCATCTCTATCTTTGACCATGAGGCACAAATTTAGAAGCTAGTGTCTTATGTGAATACGTGTCAGAGGTCCACTGGTGATCCCCGATTGATCCTAGGGAAGGGTTACAGGCATGGCGGCCTGGGGGGTTATGGGCGCACTCACCCGCTACACAAACAAGCCCTTTTATCCCAGTGGTTAGTGGCTGGGATTCTGACATGGTATCAGAGCGAAGGTCTCGGGTTCGAATCCCGGTGTGTGCACCTCGGGCATCCCAGTGCGGGGGGGTGTCAGAGGTCCACTGGTGATCCCCGATTGATCCTAGGGAAGGGTTACAGGCATGGCGGCCTGGGGGGTTATGGGCGCACTCACCCGCTACACAAACAAGCCCTTTTATCCCAGTGGTTAGTGGCTGGGATTCTGACAATACGTTCCGTAGAGAAAACACAACTATTACTTGTTCCGGACGCTTCATACAGCAAAAAGGCACTAGACTATTGCCGTGCTTGGGAAACCAGGAACAGAGATGGCGGGATGGAACCAGAAAAGGGTTACGGTACAAGCTTCTATGGGTGTGATTATGAGTTACAAGGAGGCATTTTGTACAGGAACTCCAAACAGGCAACTTTTCTGGGAGGGAAGGGACACCTGCAACAAGGTTCAAGGTTTTCCTCCATGCAATGACGCGGGATTTCCGTGAATCGTGATGAGAATCCTCCCTGCACAAAGCGTGAATGGTCGTGGGACCGACGCGGCATGTCGCGGCGTGTATTGATCAGAACGTTACGGGGTCATTGGGCAAAACACTTGCTTTTTGTTGTGCATCGCACTGTAAACTGGCGTCAATCACGAACATCCAATTGCCTGTCCATCCAATTGTCTGTCGGTTGACTTCCTGCACCCACACCGCTACGGAACAGCTGTGGCCACTGTGCTCTGCTGGAAAGAAAAGAAGCACCAGTCTGGGTTTGAAACGGAATTACAGATTCACGGATTCTTTCCATACGACAAATGCTGCATTCCCAACCCTAGTTCCAAGTCTATGGCTGAAGGAGACTCAGAACCCTACCCGACCGCTCCAGTGTGTAAAGAATTCGTTCAGCACCAGAATCCATCCTACTGAACCGCACTAAGGCGAACTGGTGTGATGCCATGAGGGTATCTTTTTGTTTGACGGAAAACATGACACATGCAACGTGTCGAAGAAATCAGTGTACACCTGATGCGCGTTATAGTTCCCCGGGTGGCCCTTGTGCTCTGGGCTTATATCTGATTTCAACATTTCGCTGAGTTCGTGCGTTTCGCAACCGCCTTGGGGGGTTCTTAAAAGGCACAGACGGTAACACCTTTGTTTTTTCCCGGTACAGTGGCGGGCGGCGTGCTTTGTTGTGAGCTAATACACATGGTTACCCCCCTTAACGTTTCATTGCAATGCCTTGCAATTACAATCAAACGCCCTAATGGTCAAAAACAAGAAACAACCAATAAAACAGCCACACCTGTTCCAACACCCTAACAAACCTACCACCCCCATTCCCCCCCACCCGTACCCGTCCCGTTAATGCAATCACCGTTCACCACAGGTGTGCATGAGTCGTGCACATTTGTGCAAATGCGGAAATGTGTTCCCCGCTGTTGTGGATTTCACAGCCTCATCCACTCAGCCGCCGCGACATAGCCGCCCATCACGGCGGGCGCCCCAGCGTCAATGAGCTCCTGCCGGCGAGCAGACTGGGCAATCCAGTCAGGGGTCGGCACCGTCATCCACGCCGGCAGAACGCGACCACGGCGACGTGGAGTCTCTGCTGGCGGGGTGTCCTCGCGCGTCATGACGGGCGCCGGAGCGGCGTTCAGGTTGAGCGCGGGGCTCGCGCGCTCCATCCGCGCGATGATCAGAGGGTTGCGGATGTCAAACAGCGCGCACAAATCCCTCGGCGTGATGCACGTCGCACGGGCGTACCCGATGAGCATCTCGCACGCGGCGCGAGCCGTGCGACGTGCTTCGCGCGTCGTAGGGTTGTTGTCGTCGTACACCGCCTGCATCGACGCAGGCGCCTCCCACACGTGCGCCGTGTCAGCCGATGCCGGCTCCAGCGCCAAGGGGTCATCGCCCGGCTCGGCGCACACCGGCTGGTTGTCATCTATGCCGACAAAGTCCGCCGCGGCCATCGCCGACGGCCCGAGGCCGAGGCGGTCGATCAAAATACCGACGTCGTTCACATCCTCGTCCAGGCCGATGTCGCCGCCAGCCGGGAGCTGTGGGTCAGCGGGGAGCTCCACGTCCTGCAGCTCCATCGCCCACGCCCGCGGGAGGCATTCGGTGCGCCACCAGCAGCGCTGGATAGTGCGACGCGGGATGTTCATCCACGCGTCATGCAACCACTCCAGCACACGACGGAGGTTCGGCTTGTACCTCGCCGCCGCCGCGGTCGCGCCATCTGCGGTCCACATGCCGGAGAAGGCGCGGAGCCAGTGCTGGCGGTACCGCGCCTTCGCCATGGCGATCATCCCTTGGTCGAGGGGTTGCGTGAAGCAGGTGGTGTTTGGCGGCAGGTAGACCAAGCGCACGTTGTTGAGCTTCTTCGTGCGGAATCCGAAAAGGTCTTCGGTTTCCGCGCCCTCGGTGATCAGGGTGTGGCTGCTTGCGTTGTCGAGCAGCACGACAACCTGGCGGCCCTCAGCGTACGTGGCGGTGTCAAACTGCTCAAAGAAGTGCGTGAATAGCTGCACCGCACGGGGTACGGGGAAAGTCAGGGGGGTTGGGGGGGGGGGGGGGGGAGATTAGAGATGGCTTCATACACCGTGGGGGGATAATGTTTCATAGCGGTGTACAACTTGTGTGCGTTAAAATGAACTTACCGCCTTAGTCATCCACCCCTTAGCAGTGTTGCGCCAGTAGCAATACTCCTCGGGGTCGAAATCCAGCCTGAAATCGTGGGGCCGCTTGGCCTTGGAGATGACGAGCGGACGGAAGGCGTATGTCCCCACCGCGTTAACCAAGAAGCCGACGGTGAGGCGTTCCTTCGGGAGCTTCCGCCCGGCAGCCCTGCCCGTGCCGTACGTCTTGCGAGGAAGCACGCTGATGTAAAGCGCCGTCTCGTCAAAATTGTAAGTGTCACGCGGTCGCACGCCAAGATGCATGAGAAGCTGCGGAAGCTTCTCCTTTGTCGTGCGTACGGCGTTCATATCCTGGTCGGCCGCCTCGCCGACGGCACTCATGCAGCGCACACACTGGTGGCGCAGCGCACGGCGCACCCAGCCGATGCTGCAACGGAATGTCGGACGCGCGCCGTTCGCTTGCGCCATCGTCGCGACATGGTCGCGGATCGTCGCGAGGGTGAGCGGGACGCCGGCAGGGCCTGCGTTGGCAATCCAGCGTGCCATCGCGCGCTCCAGATCGGGGAATGCCCCGCCTCGGACCCGAATAGCGTCGACGGTGTCGTCAGGAATCCGCCATCGGTCGGCGCCTTTCAAGACACGACCAATGGTCGAACGGTCGGGCCTGACACCAAAACGCGTGAAACACTAACGCGCGAGGTCTACTTGGCGCAGCAGGGGGTTCGCCACATGATGGGCACAAATAGCCCGTTTGATGTGCAGCGCGAGCTGAGACCTATGGTAAAGGCGACGCATTTTGCGCCACGGATGAGTCTTAGTTAGATTGATCTGTCTGTGGTTTGTCGAGTTGATTTATGTGCAGGCTGTAAGGTGGCGTTGTGCCTCAATTTGTTTCAGGGGTGTGCGAGGTTTCGCACAAGATGCGCGCACCAGATGCACATGCATCTGCCGGCGTTTGTAGAGGTTAGGGGACAAGGTAACCACAGCCACGAACCGTGACGTGTGCTGTTTGCAGACTGTGAGGCTCTCAGGGGGCATGTACCGAGCAAGGGCAATGTACAGGTAGACATTTTTGCACAGCCACAAACTGTTAGACACACCTGGGTGATGCACATGTGGCATGACGTAACGTGATGTTGTTTGGCGACGTTTTACGAATGTCGTCCAACCGTTTCGTAGCTTCTGTTTCTGGCTTAAAAACAAGGTCCGGCCCGGACGACAATGGTCGTCTTTTGCTGTGTTGCCGGGTTTGGAAGTGTTCACAAGGTAGATGCAAGTGGTCTCATGTGCTTATACCCTAGGTGCATCGTCAGGGCAAAAAACCCACGGGGGTAAGGTTTCCAATTTGTGCAAGGCATTTTCGCGTGCAGGGGGTGAGCATCATGTGTACTACAACGCAGTCTTCACTTCATGATACTGTAGGGACAACGTGCCCGCAACGGGTCAGTCGTGCCCGCAACTTTTCCTACACAATGAATTCTGGTCACCCTTCAAAACCTGCATTCATGGTGCTCCTTGTTACTGTACTGCACAAAACCCAGCCAGCACACATAGATTGGGGTGGGGCTGCAGAAAGGGGCTCACACAGGCGAAAAAAGGTCCCACAGGAGATTTCTCATCGCACGGCGGCCAACCCACCCCAGTAAGTCAAGGTGGTGCCAACGGATCTCTGGCTCTGCTGAAAAGGGTGACAAAAATAACTGTTTTACGGTCAGACGTTTTACTTACAGCAGCTGTACACGTAGCTGAGAATCACTGCTGCATACTGTACTCGACTGTATTTCACCACCCCGCAAATACACCTGTTGCCCGTTTGACTCCCCCATGCCTGCCTTATGAAGAGGGTCTATAATTGATTATGATATTTCGCTCAATTTCGCGCACACCGCCTCGGGCATGGTGGGCATTTAACGTGCTTGTGTAACACCACGGTTAAGTTAAACATCAACAGTGCAGTATGGCTGTGGTTGTTTGTTATGTGTTGCCGGTGTTACCACCTGATTTTTCCATTCACGTAGCACCCAATTACAAAATTACACACAAACAGGCACGAACATTGGGACCATCTCACTTCGGCCAATACCATACTCATAGCTGGCGCACATGAAGCGTCACACGGGGCTACTGACTGTGCACACTTGTGCACAAGATGTGCACATTTGTGCATAAGATGTGCACATTTGTGCACAGAGGAGAGTCGTTCTCCTCAAAGGGGCGACCAACCCCTTCACAGCGTCATCCACTCCGCAGCAGAAACATAGCCGTTCATGACGGCATTCACACCAGAGTCAATAAGCTGCTGGCGGGTGGGGGCTGGCGCGTACATCCACGCAGGCAGAACGTGCCTACGGCGTCCTAGGGTAGTTGCCTGTATGGTGGCGGCAGGCGCCATCGTTGCTGTCGCTGGGGGGGACGCGGTCGGGACGGAAGCGGGCGGCGGCGTCGTGTTCAGGTTCAGCGCGGGGCTCGCCCGCTCCATGCGGTCGACGATGACCGGGTTCTTGATCTCAAACAGCGCACAAAGGTTGCGCAGTGTGATGCCTGTGGCACGTGGTAGCCAATGAGCATCTCGCTCGCTGCCCGTTCATAACTCCGCGCCTCGCGGCTCTCGGGGTTGTCCTGTCAATGCGGTCGGCTGCTTTGATCACGCGCCCAATAGTCGAGCGATCGGGACGGATCCCGAAATGGGTAATCGACTACCGCGTCAGGTCGACCTGGCGCATGCAGGGGTTGCTGACATGCTGGGCACAGATTGCCTTCTTGATATGCACAGGAACCTGCGATCGGCGAAATAAGCACGTCATGTTTAGTCGATTAACTAATGAGTGTGACTGTGTGGCTTGTAAGTTTGCTTGTCAATTTATGGTTGAGTCAAAGTGCTCGGCTCACTCAATATCGAATGTGGTTGTTCACAGCGCGCTAATTTGTTGTGGCAACATCAGTGCGAGTGAATCTTGCCACATATGTGCTAGTAACTCTCTTTCGCGGAGTGAATGTTTCCAAAATGGTGTTTGTGACACGCACCGGTTACAAGCTCCACTGCAGGTAACGTGGGCATTTCTGCACTCTGCGGTCGTTGTTGGGTTTATATTGGACATCGGCAATGTACACGTGGTAACCCTGGGGCGAGGTGTGTGCGTTTTGTGCACGATGAGCCACAACGACGTGGCGTACAATCATCAGCGAAAATGTGCGCAACGTCAATACTTCCTCCGCCACATTTTTCGTGGATCCTGATCTTGGCCTTAAAACAGCTGAACTATGGGGCAACGTCTGCTGTCACGAAGCACATGTATAGTTTTTGTTGATTGGCCACCCACCCACAAGTGGCACATTGTGCTTATAAGCAGGGTGCAACTGACCGGCAAAAAAAACGTGTGGGCAGAGTTTCTAAAATGGGCAGGGAAAATTCGCGCGTAGGGGTTGGGCATCATGTATATTAGACGAGCCTACAGTACTTCCAGTATAATGTGCCAAGGCAGCCAAATTACCCATTCTTCAGGACATTCTTATAGCGCACATACAGACGTTCCAGTTGTAGATCCCTCTTTCTAAAGTCAATTTTGTATATTAGATCCCAAATCAAACTTACGCGGGTTATGTACCACTAATTCAAGACCCACTTTCTATTTTGATTGTGCCAATCAGAGCGCTTGAATGGTTTTATAAATTAACCGATCAAATGATTTTTTCTTCCAACCCCAAACCCTAAACATTTTTCTCTGTTGGAAAAAACGTGTTCACCGTTAAGGTGCGCGTGGAGTGTTTTTGCGCCAGGAAATTATGATAGAAGGCATATACATTACATTGTTTGGTGGAACGATTCGAGCTAGGTGTCGGGTTCCGACAACGTCGCATATGAACAACTTAAGGGCGATTAAGGAGCGCACGTGCCTTGTCCCACTTGCGGACCTCTGTAATCCAACTCCAATAGCTCGCGGCTCCAAAATCAAACTCAATATGCATCCTGATTCATGCAACTGAATTCCAATAGTCCGCGGTTCCAATACGTACTGCAACTTGTCGCATAACATTACTTGAGAACATAAATTTGGGATGAAAGCTATAGAATAAAAGTGCAATAACGAGGAGAATTAGGAAGACAACCTTAGGAGCAAAAATGAACAATGGCTTGTGCTTTCATACCACATTGTGTTAGCTTTCTTGTTACAATAGTACATATCTAGTAGTTGATGCGCCAAATATTATTCTCCACTTTTTTTTTTTTTAAGTTACTTGAGTAGTAGTAGTGATGTTATACTTTTTGGAGTGCCACTGATGAAAGAACAATTGTCTAAGGTTTAAATGAGGTTATAGTAAGGTGTCAGATAACTGTCGAGTAATCGTTGTTAAAGGCTTTAACAGTCGAGAGATGATGTTATTGTATAAAGAATGTTATCCTAATGGGACAATTTATTCCTTTTGCAAATGACATAGACAACGCAAGACGCACCCTGCTTATAGTCACTGTGAAGACGACCTCCACAAGGTATGACTTACAGAAATTCCAACGTCGAGAATAAAAGGTGTAAACCCTCACGAGCAACACAAATTGCCGCTCCATGATGTAATTAAACTTGTTGATAGTGTTACAATGGATTTACCTTTAGTTACAGTCGCCCTTTTGCCTG
The DNA here is from genome assembly GCA_947470075.1 of Closterium sp. Yama58-4. NCBI lineage: Eukaryota > Viridiplantae > Streptophyta > Zygnematophyceae > Desmidiales > Closteriaceae > Closterium > Closterium sp. Yama58-4. The sequence continues at coordinate 93,478 of CANIUD010000447.1, forward strand.
TGACGAAGATGGTGAAGGCAAATGAAATGTTTGTGGGTGTTTTAGTCTCATGCTACCCAAAATTTTGGGCCAACTATAATGAGCATCGACTATTTATAGGGTAGAGAATGCGAGTTTCTTGCTCTAAGTTCACGAGGGGGCGTGACTCGCCCCCAGATAACTCTAAACCAGTTGACCAAGGGTAGGTACTCCATTAAGTACAGATAATGGGTTTTAAATTACCGCAGATTTGGTGTATCACTTTCCTTCCGCAGCTCTTGTTTTGCCTTCTCATCAATTTGCCTCGAGCACAGTTTGCGCTGTGTACGGTGCGCACAGTAGAGCTCGATTCCTCACTCGACACACACCTTCAGCAAGTTGAGCTATGGCCAGGCCTGTCGAAGTGTTTGGGGCCAGAACTTGGAGGCCTCAGCTGCCCCAAATCTTGCCCTTATTTTCACGTGCGTAGGCCAAAGCCAGCACTTGAAATCCGGGCTCTGGAATAGAGTGTACTTGAGGTTAACAGAAAAAATACACTCGTCTGCTAAGGCAAAGTGTGTATACGAGTACTCCCAAATCGCATCTGGCACTTTCTCGTGAATACGATGAGGGGGTTCTGGGCGGGGGGCAGGGGATGGGGGGGTCCTTTAAATCAAATTCAGTACTTCAATTCAGGGGAAGACCCAAATGGAGCCCTTAACCGTCACGGGCTCCATGCGAATCAAGAACTTTAAATGGTCGAGCTGCTCTGAACTTCACCCGGAATGTTCAGGGCATTAAGGGCAAATGCCCTTACTTCGTCAGCCCTGGCTATGGCTAAAAAGACCCACCGTGTCCTGCATTCGTGCTCCCTGACTGTTGCATTGCATCCTTCCGCTCTCCGTGTTTGTTCGGGGGAGCAGTCAAACTCGCCGTCGGTTTCGTGAGCTGCGTAGTACAGGTTCACTTCGCACCAGCAGCAGCACAATGGATACACTGTAAATCCTGTCTGCTTCAAGTCCGAACTCAAGCCCGCGTGCGAATGAATTTGTCAAACATGATGATCAGACGGTGTTCGTCGTATAAAATGCTGTAGCACATGTGAGCACAAGAGAACGGCGAGGAAGTGTGGGAGAGGAAATGTTGTACGCTCTCGCTTCCTCCTAGTGAAAGGGGGGGAACACTCGCACCTACGGGCTTTTATTTAGTACGATACTCTTTGTAGGGTTTCGTGGGGAGACTATCGTTTGCTCACTTGTGGGGATTAGATGGTCTCTTTTGACTTACCCGTATTCGTCGAATGTCAGTCGACCAACATTCGGAATAATCTCCTCTGAAACGCCGAGTGATTCTACGGGATGCTTCACAGAGTGTTTTCGGTGGTGGAACTTCTTGACTTCATCCCTTGATTAAAAGTTCATCGGGAGCTGTTCGAAGCTCCACTGACCGGTAGATTACCTCTACCGGTTGTAGAAATACTGTATCACCCTTCGAACAACACGCAGCACGCCCAATCCGAGGAAAATGTTGGATTACCGAAATCAGAGCCCCGAGGCGCGCTTCGTGAAGGTGGGACGAGAGAGTTACAAGAGGGTGAAAAAGGCGGCGTCTCTTGCGTGGATACGAACAGCCCGCGTCGCCGTGCGTGTGAGGCACGTGGGGTCCACGTTCCTGTCGTCCACAGGCCTGAAGCCCGCAAACCGCCGTCGTACCGCCGCATCCTCCGTTCCATGCGCCACCTCCGCCGTTCCATGCGCAACCTTCCCCGTCACAAGCCCAAGCCGCCATGATCCTCCCCAGGCCGCGGCAGCAGCATCGTCGGAGTGCAGCGCAAAGCAGCGCCGCTGCGGCCTTCCGCCGAGTCCTTTCCCCGCCGTCGTTCCGCCGCATTCGTCGCGTTTCTTCGTCGCGTTCCGTCGGAGCATGAGAGGGTGGAAGGCCGTCTTTGGGTTGCGAAAACCTTCTTCGTCCGGGGCGACTACACGAAGTTACTCCCCTCACTCCACCGCCTGTTCCGCCTCCTCCGCCTCTGCCTCCGCCGCAGCCAATCGCGCTGCCACCAATTCCGCCGCCGCCTCTCGCGCCGCTACTAGCGCTTGCGCCGTGTTCTGCCCCTCTGCCCCCGTTGCCCCTGTGGACTCCCCTCTCGCCGCATCTGCCGCTTCCTCTGCATCCTCTGCCGCATCCGCCGGTGCTAACCAATCCGCTCCTTCCTCGTCACCTGCCGCCGGCGTCTCCGCGTGTTCCTCGTTAACTAGAAATGCTTGCGAGAATTCTCAGAAACCAGCCTCTTCCGCTCCTCCGTTTCTCGCCCCTAATAGTCACGCTGATTTGCGTGCCGGCCCCACCCCCGCCGCCACTTCCGCCGCGATTGCGGCACTCGCTCCGCCTGCTTCCGTAAAGGCCGATTCTCACGCCGATTCTCACGCCGATTCTCACGTCAATTCTCTCGCCGATTGTCGCGCGGAGGGCTCCTCGTCGTGGAAGCGCGCCATGTCGATAGCGATCCCCGCATGCGACGGCGACGACGAGGCGCAGGGGGCGGGGGAGGACGAGCGGGGAGAGGCGCAGGAACCGGGGGGCGGAGAGGCGGAAGAAATGGCGGAGTCGAATGGCCTTAGTGGCGGCGCGCCGGATTTTGCGGTGGACATTGATTCGCTGTGGGAAGCGGCGGCGGCGGCGGAGCTCGAGGCGGAAGAGCGAGCGGCTACGGCGGCGGCGATAGCGGCGGCATCCGCGGCGGCTGGAGCGAAGCGATGGCGAGAAAGCTGGAAAGCGCTAACGCCTCGGTCAAATGTTTCGGCGCACAAAACTCCGATCTCTGACATTTCTGGCAGCGCGGCGCCAATGGAAACGCCCGTACTCACGCCGAGAGGGTTGGTTCTCGAACCTAAAAAGGTTTGGGGCGCGCTGGCGGAAAGTGTGGCGTCGGCGCTGGCGGATAACCTAAGCGGGGCGGAGCTGGCGGACGGCGTAGCGGGGCTGGCGGCGCCGACAACTCCGCGTTTATCCTTCCGCCAGTGGAGGTCCGGCTCAGAGTCGACCCGACCTTGCGCGCGCGGTATCGCGGAAGAGGAGTTTGCGGAAATGCCCCGCAATTGGTTGGAAAACGCTTGGAGTGGCGGAAATACAGGTTCCGCCGTGAGTCCCCCGCCTCCTTCCACCCCTCGGTTCCTCTCCGCTCTGCGCTCGTCTTTCAGGCGCTCTGCTTCTGACGCTGTGGTCGTCGCGGGTTCGAATCCTAGCGGCAGCGAAATCCCTGTCGTAAGGGATCCTGTTACTGTTACGGTAACTGTCACAGCTGGTACAATCTCAACGAAGATTCCATGCCACAGCCCAGCAGAAGCATCATCAGCATCGGGATTATCACCAGCAGCAATTCCGGCTCATAAATCCGTTTCATGTGGTTCCCTTTATGAGCAACATCGCGACACTGTACAGCGCAGCTCCGTGGAGTGCAGCAGTGTAGTTCATTCTAGACGAACCACGACTAGCAACCCATCTACACTCCGAGGCAGGGTCAAACCTTCCAAAAGTGCCAACAGCATCGACGTAAAAACTACCCGTAATCATCACCTGACCGCTTCAAATTCCTCCTCGTCTACTCCATCACTTAGGGCCCGCCGAGGCCTTCCTCCCTTTGAAAACCTCTGTACCGAGGAAGAACAGCCAGGTAAGGCAAGGCAGCCGAACCTGCTGGCTCGGAATGGCAACAGTGCTCCTGATTTGCAGGTTCTTGAGTTTGCTCAGGTTTCTTCCAACCTGCCCGGCAGCAGCAAAAGGGTGCCTGAATTGTCTTGGGGGCAGCTCTCTGAGCTTGCAGCGGGCAGGGAGAAAAGGGACAGGCCTGTGATGAGCGGGGGTGCGATGAGTGGGGGTGCGGTGGAAGAGGGTGCAGTGCAGGATGGTGTGGTGGAGTGGTGTGCGATGGAGGAAGATGCATGGGAGGAGCCAGAGAGCCCTGTAACGGTCCCTGCTTGCTCCTTGTGTGGAGTAGGGGGATTCAAAGCCCCTCCTTTGGCCCAGCAGGATCGTCAGAAGATATGGCGCATACAGCAGCAGGGGAGGGTACAGTGGCAGCAGCAGCAGCAGCAGCAACAGAAGCAGCAGCAGCAGAGGCAACGGCAGCGACCAGAGGGGGCCAGAGAACAGCAAGAGAAGGAAGGAGAGCAGGAGGAGGAACATGAGGAGGAGGAGGAGGAGGAGCATCATGATCTAGTTGAGAAGCAGCCTGGTTGCACAGCAGGGATAGGTTGTGCTCCCTTTCCAATAAGCCGGAATACTATCAGCCGCCAGGTAAGAAACCGCAGCAGGCGGTTCAATAGGAGCAACAGCTGCAGCAGCAGCGTCAGCATCGGCAGCAGCAGCAACTGCTTACACTTGAGTATGTGTAACTGCGGAAACAGTGGTAGGTTGTTTGGCAGGAGTGATAGCAATAGCAGCTGCAGCAGCACGAGCAGCAGCAGCAGCAGCAGCAGCAACCTGGTTCCATGCAGCACCAGGACGCATTAATGATACTTCTGAGAATCCCCAAATAGAGTGTGCACAGAGGGACGATGATGAGAGGTTAGCAGACTTCAAGCTGCGTTCGAGCGGGCAGGTCACACCGAGGGGAGCAGGCAGGGGTCAGTTGGACAGGATGGGAAGTGGTGGTGGTGGTGGCAGTGGTGGTGGCAGTGGTGGTGGCAGTGGGGCAGCCACTGTGGTTCGGTATGTGCCACGGTTTGGCAGGCACAGGCAGCAGAGGTTGGTAGTGAGGGGGGGGGCACGAGACATGGTGGGTGTGGGAGCAAGGTAATGCCGAAGGGCTGTGATTGCCTGCCAGGGTACAGAGAAATAGGTAGACTGCAGCATTGCTATCAGGTCGTCCTGTATTTATGATTGTGCTTTACAAGAGCGTTTATTTGAGAATTATGCTTCACACTTCTCCTGATTAGTCTTTCAAAGATTCAGGGCTCATTTTGATTCAACCCAGCACACTCCACTCAAATCAATAGGTACACCCAAGTGTGAATGAGTGCAGAATGATTGACAGTACCAAAACTCTGCCTGTGGTATCTGCTCCAATGCCATAACAAATTGCGTTCGTAAGCAACGTTTTATATAATGACCTGACCAGCATTCGTATAACAAGAGCGAGCAACAACTTTGTCAGAAAAACAGCAACAGCCTATACAGGATAAACCCCCCAGCAAGGGCCACATAAAATCCAACCACCCACCTCAAAAGGTACTGGCAGCAACAAGCACCAGCAACCTCTCTGCACCAAAAACCCTTGCATGTATCCTCACCTCAATCCACTGTCTCCCAGTCCCAGCCAGATGAACAAACGGAGTGAAAAGTAAGCGCAGTGCATGCTGCAGGCAGCTGGCATAGCTCCCAGCAAGTGGACTTGTATGCCCCTTGAAAGTCTGTTGTTGAAGGCCCTGCTTAGCTACAGCCAGGCTTGGCCAAGGCGAGATGAAGTTTGAGAGTTGGAAGGCAATGACTGGGACTCAAGCTGGCAAAGAGCTGCCACCATGCCTCTCTCATGCATTGCCTCCACTCCTCCATGCCTCCTTCACTTTTGAGACTTCTCACAAGTCCTCCATGCCTCCACCATAGCCACCCCAACAACAACACTTGATTGACTCACATTGCTGAGCTGCCATGTGTGAATCCGGCCTCCTCGCAACCTGCACCTATGGCTCCTCATTCAGCTGCAGCAGAAACAGACCCGGCAACACCCACTGTGACCCTGCCGCTGAAGCTGCCACCAACGTCACCACTACTGCCGCAAAAAGCATGCCGGCCACCTGACAGCCTCCCTCTATGGCTCCTCATTCAGCTGTAGCAGGAACAGACCCGGCAGCACCCACAGAGCTCCTGCCGCTGTCACCGTGACCATCACTGCTACTGCTGGTGCTGGAGAGATGAGCAGCGGCTACCATGACACCCACGCCTACTGTGACGGCAGCTCCCACCCCCAGCGCCTTCCAGATCAAGTTCCACCTCCGCCTGTGCGCCCTCATGTGCTCTGAAGGGGGGAGAAAGGAATAGGAAAGATGTCCCACAGCGGAATGAGAGAAGCTAGAGACATGCATGCAAGGGAAAGGGGAAGCACACAAATTGGCGCAAAAGAACGGGTCTATTGTAATGTTAAAAGGTGGTCATAGACGATCTTAGACGGTCGTAGACTATACTGACGATGATAGAGGACTGTAAACCGTCACGACATGAGGGCCCAGCATGAGAAATGGTGCAGCTATTAACAAGAGGCGGCAACAATGCAGAACATGAAAGAGGTCGTGTGTTCAAGTAGCCTAGAAAGATCCTTTCAGCTTGTCCTCCTTACCAATGGCTTCGTTATTCTTCTGAGCCATCTCCTGGTTCATCCTCTCCCAGTATTGAAGCTTATCTCGCAACCGCGATACCTCCGCCTCTTTCCGCGCCACCAGATCCGCTTGCTGCTTATCCGATATCAAATGCTCCTCGCCTCGCTTCATCGCAGCAGCAACCGCTCTCGACAATGCAGCTTCCACATCCACGCTCCCAGGTGCATCTGCTTCCACACTGACTGGGATCCCAGTCACATCTGTTTCTGCACCGACACTTCCAGTCGCATCTGCTTCCGTCGGAATGTCTTGCGATCCGTCAGCAGATCTCGACCTGGCATCCTCGTTTCCAGCTTCCTCGATGCCAGCCGTCCTGCTTTCGTTCCCCCCTTGAGCATCACCAGATCCCGCCGGACTGAGAACGATCAGAGCAGCTTCGTCGAGTGCTTTCTGCGCGGCTGCGACCGCGGCTCGCACGCCGTCCAGCCGTTTCGTGCAGGCGGACAGCGCTTCCTCCGCTTCTGCTCGCCTTCTGGACTCTTCCTGGATTCGCGCGACGAGGTCGCGGTACGAGGTTCGCCGGCCGCGAGTAGGAGCGGCTCGGCTGCTACCGTTGATGGTGATGGTGGGAGCGTTTTGGAAATCCTCGTCGCTGCTGAGATATTCTGCAAAGAGTGGAACGGGAAAACGATAAGATCCGATCAGATTTGACAATGTACGCTAGTCGGCGTGCGGCGAATCGGGGGATGGAACAAAATAGCACATCCGCAAAAATGCAACCCGAAAATGTAGGGCTACAGCGAGGTAATCTCTGTAAAAAAAGACTTAAAGGCAGGGTCTCAAGTGACCAAGTGCTTTGCAGTCGATGAAAAACGGGCCTGTCTAATTGGTGTACAAATTTGGGGCCAAAGTTTTGACAAGTCGAGACTCTCCAAAGAGCCCACGTTTCGCCCAAGTGCTTTGCAGTTGCACGGCCAACCCTTACATGAGACCCTGGCTTTAAGCCTACCTTGGCGAACGCAAAAAACATCAATGAACGAAAGGAGGGCGAGGCTAAGAACACCGACCTTCTAGCCCGTCCTCCGCCGCGTCAAAGAAATCCTCGTTAGAAGATCCGGTCCTGGTAACTTCAGCCGAGTGGAACTCCTCGTCGTCGCTATCTCCGTGTGGCCGACCGCCATTAGCCGGATGATGAAAGTTAGCCACTCCGTTTCCTTGATGACAGTTTACGTGACGACCGTTTTCGCGACCGTTAATGCGGCCGTTCATGCGTGCTGCCGAGGGTTTGACCCGGTAAGTGGCTGGTTTCTCCGCTGCAGATCGCCAGTCCGTCTCGCCTGGGGTCATCGGACACACGGCTCCAGCCATGCGCTGGTTCACGTAATCTCACCCTAAAAGCAGGCTAACACTAGAGGAATACGTAAGCTTATAAGCGTCGAAATAAAGGCCTCTAATGGTCCACTCGATCGATCAAACTAATGACCTAACCGCCAGTCTGGTTTTAGCAAAACGGTGTTGATGAGTGCCTGAAAGAAACCTACAGGGTTGCCGCTGCGTCACTCAGGCGGTGCGCGGAAAGCACATGCACAAAAGCTACTTGGCGACCTTCTGGAAAGGAAAACCTGAAAAGAAGGTGAACGAGCGATTCTGACTTGCTCGCTTCTCCGATTCGCTTTCATGTGTTTATGTGCTTTCCTTGTGCTTTGTGGTTTGACTTCTTGGGGTTGCAGATTCTTTCTATCCGCATGGGACGGCCAGTCTCAAAATAACACATCAGACTCGCAACGATGTGGTGAGGTACGGTTGCCTCTGTTTTGAAGTGTTGAAGATTGGGTTTAGTGTGATGCTTGTTGCCTGATTGACAGAAGGAAGAGTTTGAAGGGTGTGCGGTAATTTTATGAAAGCTTCGCTTCCACGTCAACTCCAACAAGGCATAGTTATACGGTCTCGGTTGGCTGGCAGAATCGAGGGAATGTTGACAGGATGAGCCCCCATTGTAAACCTGAGATTCTGCCCGCGGGCAGTCGGATATTGTTTCACATCTACGTATTTTGATTGAAAAACCTGAACCTGGCAGAGATAATTGTTAGCTTGCTGGAATAAATGTAAGCTTTGCTCAACGAATGGTCAAGTGTTGTTCCTTCCCCCTTGACATTTGCTTTTCTGTTCTTTCCCCTTGACTCTTTCCCCTTGGTACAGTAGATGCTTGGTGGGGTGGTCCCCGCAAATGAGGGGAACATCCGTGCCAGCACACTCAATCTGGCCAACCCGAAGATAGCTCATGAAATGGCGGGAATTAACCTTCTATTTTGAACCACTGGTCCGCACACACGTCACAACCTCCGCTATCAGATCTGACGGCCTCCACGCTTTTGGCGGACCAGAGGGCCCAGGCCTGGTCGAGAAAACATCACCCAGCAAATCGCTTGGAGGAAGCAGCATCGACGGCTGGAAACAAATTTCTTCCGAAGGCTGCAATCTCACCATGTGTCGCCCTCTGAACAGCCTCCGCACTCATGCAAGCCTTGTCTGACGCATAATGCCCGTCACCAGCTGCAATCCTCCTATTTCCCAAGAATTCGATTGGAAATTCGCGCCGCATTTCTTCAGCCATGGCGTCTCTCACACACCTCCGGATGCTCGCGCTTTTCAGCTCAGCCTCCTTATTAACGACCAGGCCTTCTAATTCGGTAGACTTTGGAACCGGGTGCTCCGTAATTGTACACGTTCACGTGCCTTCCCGACGTTTGAAGATTGAATTTCCGAAGTTCCCGCTGCAATGGCTTCCGAACAGACGCGCAGATCAATGGCGCAGGAGGAGGTGGAGCCCTACATGAAGAAGGAAGACCTTACACAGTTGAGCATTGCCATTTAACGTTTCTTTTTTCTCCCTGCAATTATTCCCTGGGTTGATACTATCGCCAAAATCCTCTATTATGGTTACAGAAGCATGCTGATTCCCGAGAGTACAAGCAAGAGCAGACTATGGCGCAGAAAGGACAGGAGGTCACGGCAGCGCGAGGCAAGGAAGAACTCCCAGCATCGTAAGAGTTCCCGTGATCCCAGCATCACATGTACAGCTCACGTCTTCGTCGTCGCCTATGGCGCACTTGAATCGTTCTGGTCCTTCGTTGCCAACAGAAAACTGGTCCATTTTTGGCCAATCTTTGTCAATGCCCCTGCTACCAGACACTCCAGGCTCCAGCACTGATTCTTCCCAAGTTTTGTCTTTATGATCGTCCAGGCACGAAGACGCGCTGAAGCGCGGCGAGGAAGCCCTTACGAGCACCGAGGGTTCCGCCTCTGGCGGTGGGTTCTTCGCGCCTCTGAAAGACCTCGCCTCGCGGTTTATGGGCCACGCGGCTCCTGAGACCGAGGAAGCTTTTCAGACCGGATTGGACATTCCGATTAACACACAGGATGTGCCCGCGGCTGAGACGTCTCAAAAGATCGTCACACAGGATGAGCCCGCCGCTGGTGACGTGTCGACTAATAGCCAGGCTGCACGTGGCGTCCACGTGGACACGGCGGAGGGCGGGTCGACGATTGGATCGGGTCGAGAGGAGGCAGTTGGGGAGTTTCCGCAGCAAGAGAGGGAGCGGAGTGCAGAGATGGCGAAGGAGAGTGCTAAGGAGGAAGCACGTAAGGCGACTGAAGAGGCGAAGGAGCACGCTGCGAGCGGATGGGACGCCGCGAAACGCGGCGTTGCGGAGACTTCGGAGTCAATCAAGCAGTCGGCGGAGGAAGCTTCAGAGAAATTCAAGCAACCAGCGGCGCGCGAGCCGAGTGAAGATGTGAGCCGGAAAGACGATGAGACTGCTGCTGCGTCGGAGCGCGTTGCGCGAGAGGAGCCGCGGAAGGCGGCGGAAGGTGCAGCGGTGGCGGAGAGGGAAGCGGAGGATGCGCGTGCAGGGGTGGCGGCGGGGATTGAGGAGTCGAAGGGGAAGGCGGCACAGGCGCGAGAGGAGGCGGAAAAGCAGGCGGAGGAAGGCGCGCAGGGAGTGAAGGAGATTGCGCGGGAGGCACAGGCGGAGGCGCAGGCGGAGGGAGAGAAGGCGCAAGGATCGTTCGAGTCGATGGCGGAGCGCGCGCGGGGGGTGATGGAGCGCACGCTCGAAGGCATTCAGGAGACCCTCGAGGCCGCGCGCGAGCGGTCCGCGCGGGCGGGGGAAACGGCGGAGCAGGCGGGCGAGACTGCGAGGGAGGCCGGGCGGGAGGCATATGAGAGGGGGAAGGGTTTTGCGACAGAGACCAAGGACGCGGCGGTGGTGAGCCTGCTACATGTTTTTCTCCTCTGTCCTTCCCTTTCCTTCCCTTATCTTTTTCCTTTCTTTTCTTCTCGTTTTTTTTTTTTCCCCTCTATTCGCGTTCGCGTTCGTGTTTCCGTGAGCTGGGGCTTCGACACGTGCGTGAGCGAGTCATTGCGAGTTTGTGCGAGTCTGCGAGCTTGCATGACGGGATCAGCGCGGCAGTATCTGTTGTCCACATACTTGCAGGAGAACCTCGAGGCGGCGGAAACGGTGACCAGGTGACTCCTGAGTTTGACTCAAAAGTCGATCAGTGCGTGAGTCGGTTAGTCAGTGAGTCAGTGCCTCAGTGCGCAGCAGTATCTGTTGTTCACATACTTGCAGGAGAACCTCGAGGCGGCGGGCACGGTCACGGCGAGAGGGCTGGGCAAGGCGGCTGGCACGGTGGAAGGAGCGGCAGAGGCGGTTGGCGAGAGTGCCAAGGAAGCGTATGTTTGGCTTTACTGCCAGTGGTGATCTGAAGCGTGCAATGCAAGTTGTGTGACATTTTTATTTGTCGATTACCATTCGTGGATTGTTTGTTTTGGTTCTTCGTAATCTTGGTCGTTGCATTACGTTGGGGTCTTTGCATTCCCTTCTAATCCCCTTTCAGCATCCCCTTTCAGCGTCTCCGCTTTTTTCAGCATCCCCCTCCCTATCCCCTTACTTTTCCCCTTTCCCTTTTCGCTCTTTTCAGAGTCTCCGCGGCAGCAGAGCGCACGGCGGAGGGCATCGAGTCTGCGCAGGAGGGAGCGCGGGGCGCGTACGATCGCACGGTGGAGAACGTGTCCGCGTCCGCCGCTGGCGCGCACGATCGCACGGCGGAAGGCCTCGAGTCCGCGCAGGAGGGCATTGCATCCGCGGAGGAGGGCGCGAAGGACGCGTACGAGCGCACGGCGGAAAACATCTCCGCCTCCGCCGCTGGCGCGCGCGACACTGGCGCAGCTGCGACGGGCACCGTCGTGGGTGCAGTTGGGCAGATCGTGCACTCGTTTGCGGAGATGCTAGGCGTTGCGGGGAAACACGAAGTGGCGGAAGCGCCACCAGCGGATGCGCCACCAGCGGAAGCGCCAGCGCTGCAGCGCCCGCTTGCTGCGGACGTGAATGGTAGCGGAGAGCGTTCCGCCGCCCATGAGCCCTACCGCGCGCCTGCCAGCCTCTCCGCGCACAGATACGCGGAAAAAGACCAGCAGGAGGGGGGAGGTGGGGCAAGTGGCGGAGGGGACGCGGGGGAAGCGGAAAGGCGCGCGGGTAGGGCAAGCGCGGGGAAGGAGAAGGGGGCAATGGAGCCGGGCCTGGGTGGGGGTGTGCGCTATCATCCTGAGCCCAGTGCTGATCTGGGGGGTTCTGGTTTGAGCGCCACGTTTGCTGCTGGGAGCAAGGCGGATGTTCCACAGAACTACCCTCACACCAGCCAGGAGAAGCGCGAAGAATCTTCTGCAAGGGGTGCTGATGTTGCCGCCACTGCTGGTGGTGGTGCTGTTGAGAGTGGTAAGAGTGGTACTACCAGTGGTTTACATGGTATTACCAGTGGTTCACATGGTGCTGGTGCTACCGCAGAGGAATCTGGCAGTGGGCATGGTGGGGGTGATGGAACGGCGGCCACTGAAACAGCAGCAGGCAGATCCGCAGTGAAATCGCCTTCCTCTGATGAACGCGGCGTGTTTGGCGGCGGTGGTGTCCCTGGCGCCAGGAGCGTCCCCTGGGACCAGGTCAGCGTGGGGGGAGGCGTGGATGAGAAAGGGGTGGACAGGAGGCAGCAGGTGGAGATGCTTAAAGGGGGGGCGAGGGAGCCCCTTTGTAGAATCACAAAGGCTGTGATGGATAAGACGGGGATTGAGACTGTGGAGCCTAAGCACCGGATCGCCAAGGAGAACATAATGACACCTAAAATTGCCGGCCGGAGGGAGGAGCTGGGGATTGGTGGGGCGGCAGGGGAGGGCGGGAAGGGGGAGGCGGAGGAGGAGAGGGGGTAGCAGAAGCGGAAGGGGCAGGGGGAGGCGCAGGGGGAAGGGGAGAGGAAGGGGAGGAGGGAGTGGGAGGGGGAGGGGGAGGTTGGGTGAGTGAGTTGGTGAACCGGGCGCACATGGGGGATTTGGTGGAGCAGGCTAAGGTGCGGCGGCAGAGTGTGAAGCATGCTGGGGTGTTGGAGTCAGTTGCAACGGCTGCTGAACATGTGAAGGATGCCATGGTGGGGAGGAGGAGTGTGAGAGGGAAGGGGGATGTGGAGAGTGCTAAGATGGCTGATCCTGAGCTGGGAAGGCTGGTGAAGGAAGCAAAGCAGAAGGAGCAGTAAGGAGGAAAAAGCACTGGTGGCAGATGGGAGTGGAAAATCGGCCACAACTGCTACAACTGAGCATGTGGGAGGAGGAGGATGTGGAGAGTGGGGAAGATGGCTGTTAGGGGGCGGGGAGAGGTTGGTGAAAGAATCAACGCGGAAGGAGCAGTAAGGAGAGATGCAGCGAGGATGAGGCGCGTGGCAAAGCAGAGTGCGAGAGGGTCGTCAGGAAAGTCATGTTGCCTGTGGTAGCCAGGGAAGGAGCAGAGTATGCAGATGTAGTCTTCCATTTGTATAATGTGTCTATAATGTACATAATTTCATTTCTGAAACAGAATCTACACAACGGGTATCTGCCTTAGTGTTACGTCATGTCTAAACGATATTCCTAAAAAGGAAATTCATCACTTTTCTCTTCATCCCGCTCAGGGAGGCTGCTCAATGTGCTGCTGCGTCTGACTCAGAAACCGCAGCTGCTCTGGCGCATGGCTCAAGGCGTGCTCAGCTCACGCTTCTATGTTCCAGCACACACCTCCCCATGCTACTCTACCTCAGAAGTCAAGACTGATTCCACTGTGATCACTTGTGAGAATCTTCTAGATACTGCTTGGGCACCACACGACTCTCAAATCTGATTCCAGCTCAACTCAAGGTGCTACTGCACCACACGGCACTCTGACCTGCTCTAGCTCTCAACCTGTCTCGAAATTCCGCCCAGGAGACAGAAGCAGCCGCCACATGACGCACAGAGCTGCTCTTCCTCCTCCTCCCTCTATCCTTCCTCTCCCTCCCCTCCCACCCCTCACTCCCTCTACCAAGCCTGCCCCAGTGCTTCGCCACTGCTCTGTGATTTGAAAACACCCCAACCCGCCGCCTCTTTTGCGCCTGTGTGCAATGAGCCAATTTCGGATCCGACACACCGCCCCGCCTCCCCACCGAGTGTCTCCCATCATCACAGGTGCCCCTCTGCCCCTCGCCAAGATTCTCCCCCCGAGGCACCTCAAAAGCCCTCGCTTCCTCTGCTTGTCTCTCAGTGTCACCGGCGCCCCTACGCACCTCGCCGAAATTCTTCCCCTGTGTTGCCACTCTCTCGTCCCTCCTCCCCATGTGTCCCTCGCCCTGACCCACGCTATATTCTAACGTGCCGCCCACAGGGATCCGCACAGGAGCGCGCAGAAGCTCCGGGCAGCTTTTCTCTGGTTGACACTCATGCCGTCCACTGGCGATGTGCAGGAGCGGCGGGCCGTACAGAATTTGCCACGTGCGGTGAGCGTCGAGAACCACCGCCTTCGCCTTCCAGGAAGCTTCCTCCTGCCAGCTGTCACGCCTGCCGTCGCCGCCGCTGTAGCAGCAGCAGCGCTCGTTCGGATCATCTCCAGGCGATGTTTGCACTGCGCAGTCGCCTGCTGACGTCACAGCTGTGCAGCAGCCTGCTGACGTCAGCATTGTTCCTGGGAAGGGGACTGTGAATTGTGCTGCTTCGGCCCACCTGCAGACAGCAGGAAGCAGCTTCCAGGAAGCTTCCTCGAGTTTCCCTGCAACGATAAGCGGGTCGTCTGCAGCTATCACGAGCAGCTTCCACGAAACCTCCAACCCTGAATCAGCCGCACACTCATTCTTCTCACCCATTTCCTCCTCCTCCTCATTATCTCCTCTCGCTCCTCCACCCGACAATCCCCCACTCGCTCTCCCCGCCCATACCCCCGCGCCTCCTCCGCGCAGTCTGACGGGCAGCGCCAGCAGCGGAACAACGGGGTACACCTCTCCGCAGTGCCTCCGCCTGGCCCCCACCTCCACGGCTTCCAATGGCGCATCGCCGAGAATTTCCGGGAACGTCTCGTTTGAACGGCCAGTATAAACTAACTCGGGGTCCGTGCTACAGGGTTTCAGCTCCGCGGCACGCGGCGGACTCGCCGAAACGGCTCGGAGCACACACGTCTGTGGGATGATCCCAAGGTTCCACGGACACGGTTGCGCGGCAGACGCGGAAAGCCGCGATCCGGACGGGCATCCTTCACGCGAGCGCGAGTCGGAAGGTGCGGACGTGCAGACGAATGTGAATGCGGCGGTTGACGTTGTCGTTGACGTCGACGTTGAAGTTGATGCTGTCGGCGGTGAGAATAACCCGCGGCTGCTTCCAAAGAGGGATGTGGTAGCGCTAGGAATGAGCGTTTCGCTGAACGAGCGTGGTAGTGAGGCTGGCTGCAGTGAGAATGAAGCAGGCGACACAGAAACCGACGGGTTGTTGCCGGTAGCATTTGCGGCTGTAAGAGGAAGCGACGTGGACCGCAGGAGGGAAGTTTCAGCCACGCAATTGGAGAAAATGGGCACGTCGTGCCAGATCGATGCCACGTCATGGCACGATCCAACCAACTTCGGCATGAGGTTAGTGGCCGCAGCCGCGCCGGCGGCGGCAGCCAGTGGCGACGCTGCGCTGAGATTAGGACTCGGAACGATATATTCTCTGGGAGGCGCGCTCGAACTTCGAGGCGCGCTCGAACTTCGAGGCGCGCTTGAACTTCGAGGCGCGATTGAAGTACAGCTCACAAGAGCACAAGGGGGTTCGCTGAAATTAGGGCTTGGAAAAGAGTGCTCTAAAATTCTGGTGCTTGTTGCTGGTGGAGCGGTGGGGACTGAGCTCGAAAAGCGACGCGGCGTCTTCCTTGCTGCGCGCGGTGCGGCAGAGTTTTTCGACGGACCGCGGAGGAGTTTCGATTTCCTGACACTGCTTTTACTACTGCTGCTGCTGCTTCTGCTGCTGCTGCCGCTACTGTCGCTGCCGCTGATGCTGATGCTGCTGCTGCCGCTGCTGCTGCCGCTGCTGCTGAAAGTGCTGCTGCACTTTTCGTTTTTCCTGCCGCCATAGTTTCGGTCGCAACCTTTGGCAATGGATACTATTCGCCGTAGTATGGCCCTTAGCGCCATTCGCGGGCGTCTGGTGTTAGCGTTTGAAGCTCCCCCACGCATGAATCACCCCGTATCAGAGTGTGTGACGTGGCGCAATAGAGAACTAGTAGCCATTGGCCGGCCCTCATCGGCGTGAGTCAGGTAAGCATTTTCGAGACACGAGACAAGAAGTAGGCCAGGCCGCCCACCAGCGTAAAAAGAGTTTAGCTTCATCTCCCGTTGCTCGCTGGCGGTATTAACGCGCGGCGCAACGGTTGCACCGGTGAAGTGTCGGTGGAACTGGGATAGCTCGAAAGCTAGGTTACGAGAGGCGAAAGTGGCAGCAGAGAAGCAAAAACAGAATTGTGACGCCGCTTCCACAGACGAAGAGGTTGCTCGCGTTTGCCTGGTTTCAACTTTCCGTCAACTTTCCGTCAACTTTCGCGTCCAACTTTCCGTCAACAAAAGCCCGTTTTGTCTAAGTGGCGCTGTTCTGCAGGCGTTAAATTTCGAAAATCTTGGTCCGCTGAATCTTCGCCGATAAGTGGGTTTCTGCCTATCAAGGTTTGGTGATAAGCGAAGTACTGCCAAACCTGTTCGCGCCAAATTTGACGCCTCTGCCAGCAGAACAACACTTTAGGGGCGCAAAATTTTAAACGTTTGCTGGTTCGAAGATGTTGCTTCTTCGGGCAAATGGACGCACAACTAGTGCGGTGCTGATTCTACCTCGGGAGCTAGCATCAACCCCCGCACAAGTTATGCGGGGCAGCAACATCCGCGCAACGCAACCAGCATGAATGCGCCTGGAATATACACGGAAGGCTAACGCGGTCAAATTGGTGCAGAACCCTAAACGCCTGCAGAACAACGCCTGCGGGCAGCTCGAGAGCTCGGAGAAGCTGACGCTGCCCATGTGAAGCTGCGAGGGGGAAGTCCAAGTGCTGGGGGTTGGCAGACGGAAATGTGCATCACGAACGAGCCGCATCTCACCGTGCAAATTCAGACGAACCGCGATTTGGCACCGCCAACAAGTGCTGGCAGGCAACCATGTCAGCCTCTGGTGCTCTTTGGGAAAGAATTCCCCGTCAACACAACAAGAATTCCGCCAACCGGAAATCCTCGTTTGCATGGTAAAAAATAATTCGATATATTTTCTTAGCCTCGTTCAAGTGTCAGAAATACGTTAGATGTTTACAGCAGAAACATCCAGATTGAATGTATGAAGCAGTCAGTTGCCTTCACCAGCCTCCAAAGCTCCCACCCTCCAACGGCTGCTGCAGCTCCTTCCGTCTTCCCTCATAATCTCCATTTGCCCTTTACCGAACCCTAACGGCAGCAGCCGAACCAGCGGCGATCACCGCTGCTTGCACGGGCTGGGAGGCACCAGATAATCCATATACACAGGAACTTCAATCCCTTGCAGATATTCCCCCTTCCCATCACATTCTCTTTCCAATCCCCACTCACCCCTCTGTGACTCAATCCCCACTCACCCCTCTGTGACTCAATCCCCACTCACCCCTCTGTGACTCAATCCCCACTCACCCCTCTGTGACTCAATCCTCACTCACCCCTCTGTGACTCAAAACTGCTGCTGCACCCTCAAGCTAAACTTCTTCCATCATCCCACGCAGCAACATCCCGTATTCTCACCCTCCCCCTTTCCCCATCCTCAGAACAACCAGTCAGCGCACCACCATCCGCCCCTCCCACCATTCCCACACTCTTTCTCCATCATTCCTTCACTCTTTCTCCATCATTCCTTCACACTCTTTCTCCATCATTCCTTCACTCTTTCTCCATCATTCCTTCACTCTTTCTCCATCATTCCTTCACTCTTTCTCCATCATTCCTTCACTCTTTCTCCATCATTCCTTCACTCTTTCTCCATCATTCCTTCACTCTTTCTCCATCATTCCTTCACTCTTTCTCCATCATTCCTTCACACTCTTTCTCCATCATTCCTTCACTCTTTCTCCATCATTCCTTCACACTCTTTCTCCATCATTCCTTCACTCTTTCTCCATCATTCCTTCACACTCTTTCTCCATCATTCCTTCACTCTTTCTCCATCATTCCTTCACACTCTTTCTCCATCATTCCTTCACTCTTTCTCCATCATTCCTTCACTCTTTCTCCATCATTCCTTCACACGATCAGGATTTCAGACGAGTTAACTCCTTCCAGCTCTCCACGTTCTCTCCCATCCCTCGATCTCGGCTCGCGTGGGCTCGCGGGAACGGACCGGGCCAGACTCAGCGTCCTGTTGTGGTTTCGAGCGGTGGAGAGCGGTGCAAGGTTGCCAGTGGAGCGGTTTGGAGAAGTAGAGAGTGGTGCAAGGTTGCGATCGGAGAATGACTTTGGAACAGAGTGACCCGGGGTGGGGGTTGAAACGGTGCCACCAGGCGGGGGTTTGGAAGCAGAGAGAGCAGAGGCGGAGGAGGTAGATGAGATGGGCCAAGGGGGCGAGAGCGGTGAGAGGGGGGAGCGTGGCATGGCGCGACTGCGAGGGCTGGGAGAAGCGAGTGCAGACCGTGTGGCAGGGGAAAGGAGAGAGGAGGCAGCTCTGGTGATGGGCGTTGCGCTGCTTGGCCGCGCAACCACCTGCCCCGTTCTCGCCTCTGCTGGAAGCACAGGGGAATGCCCCTCTGGAAGTGCACCCACTGTGCTCTCGCCTTCCGTAACTGCTGTGACTGCTTGGGCTGCTACGGCTGCTAGGGCGGATTTGCCTGCTGCAGCAGTGTTCTGTCTCGACAGCCGCCAGGGTGCGTCCTTAGCAGCAATAACGGTGAAGCCTTTACCAGATGGTAGGCTCATCGACGGTCGGATCTTCTTCCCCTCGCTGCCCTTCCCTGTGTTGCTGCTGCCCTGTGGTTGATTTGTCTGATCCGATCGGACCTGCTTACTCGTGCTGCTGTGCGTTGCTGCTGCCTTCACCTGCCTCGCTTCCCCTGCTTTGCCCATCGTGTCACCGCTGACGCTTCGCTTGCTGTTGCTCTCACTGTCGCCCTTGCCGCTACCATTGCTGCTGCTCTTACCACTGCTCCTGCTGCCTTTACCATTGCTGTCCTTACCACCAGAACTGCTCTCCTTAGCCCCCTGACACGAGCAGTTCTGCCCACCACCACTACCAGAATGATCTCCTGAAGAGTTGCCACCAGAACACTGGTCGCAAGAAGGGCTGTTAATGTCACCAGGTTCTGACATACGGGCTGCAGCAGCAGCAACGGCCCGAGCCACAGACTGCCTGGGAGCGAGCAGAGCAGCAGCAGCAGCAGCAGCAGCAGCCTCGGCAGCAGTGGAAGCCGCAGCAGCCGCTGCTGCCGCCTCCCTTGGTTGCGAATAGCTCACAGCTGCAGCTGCAGCAGCGGCGGCAGCACCAGCGGCAGCAGTGGCAGCAGACACAGCAGCGGCTACAGCTGATAGTGCTGCTGCATAAGCATCATCAGGGTCCACATGGGATTCCCTCAGAGCCTTCACTAGCAGCTCACTGGCTGTAATTTTCCTGTCCTCCTTATAAGCGTCCTCTGTAGGTGCACTCGTGCCTGAATCGCTCCATCGATTGTAACTTGGCTTGGCAGGAGTTTTGGCAAGAGGCTCGGCACGAGGCTCAGGAAAGCGTTGAGGCTTGGCCCATTCCAGTATGGACAGGTCTTGGCTGGACCCCCACCCGTCCCGAGCCGCGCACCCCCTGACCCCAGGAAACTTCCGCGAAGCTTCCTTTCCCATTCTTTCCACCCATCCTGTGCTCTCTGCTTCGGCCGTCCGGGGCCGTTCGGGCTGCAAGGTGTGAGGGCGCGGCAAAGCGCGCTTAGAAGCGTTGGGAGCATGGCGGGCTGTCTGGGGGGTGGGAGGCCATAGAGTGTTGGGAGCCTCACGGGCGGTCTGAGGGGTGGGCGGCCAGTGAGCCTTGGGAGCCTCACGACAGCTGCCAAGCGCCAGGTCAGTGCTCTTGGAGAATTCGGATGGAATGATGATGCTGTACCGGAAACTCTTCTTGCCGCCGCCCGCTGCACTGATGCTGCTGCCCGCTGCGTCGCTGCTGCCGCCCTCCTGCACCTTCCTGCCCGCTTCCTCACCCTCCTCTTTCATTTCCTCCTCCTGCCCAACCCTCAGTTCCTTCTCCCCCTCCCCATCCACACACTCATGTCGCGTCTCTGCTCTCTCTCTGACTGACCATTGCTCCTCCTCCTCCAATTCCTCATTCCCTTGAGTCGCCTCCTCTTCCGCTTTCCCTCCCTCCTCTTCCACTTGACCCTTCTCACCCGCTTTCCTGACCGGTGCCGGAACTTTTAAGCGCGGTAGCAAGCGGGCTATAGCTCGAACTTTCCCAGTCCTTTCCATCCATAAATTCCTCCCTTTGCTCTTAAGTGTGCCTGTGTTACCATTAACTTTACCTTCGCTACTATTGCTGCTGTTACTGTCAACCCTGCTATTGTTAGCATTATCTAGGCCGTCGCAGCTGCGTGGTAACTCCAGTCCTGAGCTGCTCCGAACAATATCGCCGCTCATAAGATTCGCGCTCCTATCAATCACATATGCATTTGTGTTTTCCTTAGCAATAGCGTTCGCATAAATAGCAGCTGCTTCTCTGTAGTCGCTTTTATTTATGGTTGCAACGGTATGACTTCTCACCAGCTCCATCGGCCTCGGACTGTCCTCGTCTTCGCTATTGTCACCATAGCCATCAGAACCCTCATCGCCGGGTTCTTCGCCTTCGTTATTCTCACACAAACCAACCAGCCCACCAGCCCCGTTTTTCCCAAACCTGCCGCTTCTCCCCTCTCCCCCGTTTCTCTCCTCCCTCCCCCACCACCGCCCACTAATAGCACCACCGCTTAGACTGATGCCGCTGGTTTTTGCACCGCGTTTCTGCACAGTAAACGATCCGATAGTGGCGCTTCGCTGTAGATCCATGAACATGGGCAGTGGCGCGTCTAGTATTTCGTTCAGCAGCGCCGCTGCAGCTGCTGACGTGGACGAATCGTCCTGCGACGTGCACGTCGAAGCGGGAAGGTTTCGGTCGGGGAGGGGGGAAATGGTGCGGGAGCTGGCGCGGCTTACGCTGGCGGAAGCCGCGCTTGCGGAAGTTGCGCCGGCGAAAGTTGCGCTGGCGGGAAATTTTAAACCGGGGCGTGGAGACGGGAAAACGGAGGAGCGCGGGGAATGAAAGGGGGAAGGTTCGCCGTTGCTGCTCGGAGCGGCATCGAACCGTCGCCAGCTGTCGCCACTAGTGCTGCCGCTGCTGCTGAGGAGACTGCTGCTGCTGCTACCATGTTCGCATAGTAACTCAGGTGGCTCGCAGATTTTCGCACAGCTGCCGCCGCTGCTGCCGTTCCGTTCGCCACCCCACGAACCGCGGCGATAGTGGCCCCTGGCGCTGACCGAAGCGCGGGCAGACGCGGCGGCGGAAGCATTCACGTGAGCGACAGCAGATGCGGCAGCCGCCTCGAGATGGCTACGCCCGTTCGACTCGGTAATTGAGGCGGAGGAGGCGGCGGAAGTTGCGGAAAGCGCGCGCGACCTATTACGAGCAGCTTTCTCCGCTTGCTTTTCAAAACGAGGGATAAGTAACCACACCGAGTTACCACCACTTCCCGCGTCGCCCTTTCGAAGCGCCTTTTCAGAATCTTCCGCAACTTTCCAGTTTGGTTCGCAATATACTCCGTCTGACGCGGCGGGAAAACCGCTGATACTAGTACTACCGATATAGCTGAGCCTTCCGCTTTTTAAACTGGTCGCGAAATTAACCCTACGCTTGCTACTGCTGCCTTTCGCTCCGATATCAGCTGATTCGCTACCGTGCGTCGCGTTGCTGAAGCTGTCGAGGATCTTATCCCGCTCTTGCCACGCTCGCAGCGCGTGCGCCTGCACGTGGCCTCTCCGCTGCAAGGTCGGCCGGCGGAGGGCGCTTCCGAGAACCTTCCACGTGCAGTGCGCCTCGGTGATCACTTCTCGCGCCTTCCGTGCAGCTTCGTCCCACGAGCACGTCAGGTGGGACGAGGAGAGACGGTCGCGCGACGAGTTACTAACAATCGAAGGCGTCGAAACTGCATGGTCGGCAGGGAAAAGGGGAGTGGATACGGGCAAGGGAAAATGGTTAAGGGGAAGAGAAAGGGGCAGGGGAAAGAAGGATCCGACGTTCCACTAAAACTAATATTATCATGTGGCTAGCTTTGTCTTGATATTTGTGGGCAACCAACTCACCCTGTCCGGACGATTCCCTTTGTTGACGTGGCGGTGACGCGAAGCGCGACTCGCGCACCCACCTCCGCACCATCGGCAGAAGCTTCCCCGAAACCACGTCCATCCGTCGGGCAGAAACCAACGGGTCGTCAATCGCGATAACTACCAGCTTCCACGAAACTTCTGAATGCGTCTCGTTGTGAAGCCGCATGGGCAGCGCGAGGAGCGGAAGCACCGGGTACGCTTCCCCGGGTTCGCGCTCCCGCGTGCCGATCTCTACCGCTTCGATCGGCGCGTTGTCGAAAATCACGGGGAACGCCGAGTCGCCGGACTCGCGCCGCGGTGATTCAGGTCCTGCGGAAACTATTGACGGGGACGACGGCGGCGAGTCGTCTGAGCCGTCTGTCCGCACATCTGACGGCTGAGACGCAACCGGAGAGAGAACGCACGTCTGAGGCATGATGCCTAGATTCCATGGGCGCGGCGCGGATTCGTCGGGGCTCAAAGAGCCATCTAGGTCGAGCCGCTGGCAAGGTAAGGCGAGACGCGTCGAGCGGGGAGACAGCGAGTCGGGAGAGAGCGAGCAGGGAGAGGGAGAAAGAAGAAGCGCTTCGCTTTTAAATTGAGAAATACTTTTTCTTCGATGCGAGAGAGTGTTCTGAGTGAAATGACCTCCTCTACGCTTCGCATTGTAATCCGCGCTGGCGGTTTTTGAGGAGGTGCAGACGAAGGTGAACGCGGTAAGCGACACGTAATCATGGGTCGTCCCATAATTCCCGCCAAAATAGTCGCTCTCGGTTTCCGCGGCCGGTGATGGAAATAGCAAGTCGTTGGCACTAGCAGCTAGAAACGGGGATGCTTGTAAACGTGAAGTGGACGATTGCGCCAATTGTGGCGGCACGAGTAGCACGTCGTGCCAGATGGACGCCACGTGTCCAGCCTGGATGAGCGGAAGGAGATCGCCAGCAGGTAGCTTGGGAAAGGGAGGAAATATCATGTCGACAACTGCTGCTGTTACCGCCGTGTCTGCTCTCCCTCGAGATAGGAGCGCCGAGGTAAAAATGGATTCTAGGAAAGAGAGTCTTACGTCTTAGAATCTTAGCTCAATACAATGGGAGGAGGGTGCATGGTGAACGAGAGAGTTCGTGGTGTAGTGAGTGCTTGATGGTCACGTCATAAGGTAACGGTTTTCTTCCTCGGTGTAGGAGGACACATCGTCTGTGCGCAACTCACGGCCAAAGCAGATTGGGGTTGGCCGTCCTTCCACAAAACTTCCTTGGATGACCTCTGAATCTGAATCATTTGAAACTCGATTCCCCGATTATAAAGAAGAGTCATGTCATGTAAACGGTTTTGTAGGTTCTTGTGCGTCAAAATATGGTTCTTCACGGTTACAGAGTGATCTTCCTTAACAGTGTCAACCCAGTGTTAATTTCGGGCACCACCAGCGAAGGAGAAACGACTTCTATCGGTTAATGTACTGTACAGTAGTCCATGACCGAGTCGCGGTCACAGTAGATTCATGCGCTCAGCTCTTCGTCGTTCAGGAAGACATCGAGCAAGTTGCACTGTATGCATGCTTTCAAGCGATGCCCCCCCAACCCAACCCAACTCTGCTCGCGTGCAACGTGGCAGGGCGACAGCCAGAGCGAAAAGATGAGTTCGCTATGGGATGTTCACTATCGCCTCTCCATCGTTACCACCTTCGCGAACCGCGTGATTCTGTGGCAAGGACCCTACACGACACGGGATACATCAGCACAGTGGATTCTGATGGCGACTGCCTTGCCTTCACAGTGGTCAATGTTGCGCTGACTCCACTAGCCCATGCGCCTTGGTTATATCGCGTACAAAAACAAGAGTCGACGGCACTTGTGATGCGTGCCTTCAGGACTGTATTGCACTGTTGACTGCTGTGATGGAGGTCAAGCGGTGTGGCATGGCATCGGATGACTTGGGCAAGAACCCCAGGCCAGATCCTCACCAGAGAGTGATCTTGTGATTGCACTTTGTTGTAGTGTACAGTGAGTTCAGCAAACTGTACTACAATATAAGCGGCTTCAGCCCAACACATTATTACGTTCCCCAACGGATCTCCAAGGCTTGGCATCTAGAATCTCATCTCTACATGCTTATTATGAGTGTGTTTGTGTTTTATGCCAAGTGTAGGATACTACTCATTGCATCAATACCATGCCTACTACAATACTTAAATACTCCTAGGTAGGCAAACACTTGAAGGACAAAATGTTCCATTCTACTCATTCAACTGCCCCATTGATCTAGTTGCACCATAATAATAACTTGAATTACACCATAATAGCTCCAAATCCTTCATAATAACCCCCATAACTTCCATTCCTCCATTATGACCACACACCCATCCAAGGGCCAGTTGGAGCTCCACCTCTACTCTAGTACACCTCTTGATGCACCTCAAAAGACACCCCGTTCACATTTGAGCGCACTTGCTGCTGCGGTGCTTTGTTGCAGCCCACGCTAGGCGGAAGCTTCCTTGAAGGTGCCCTGCCGGCATGCCCTTGTGTGTAACTTCCACCTTAAAGTCCACAAAGGGCGAGCCGTTGTTGGCTCTCAGCGCGTGCACTGCTGGGGCCAGGGGGATCGCCGCAAAACCTGAAGGCAACTAGGCAGGAAGGAGGTGGGTGGGATGGGATGGGATGGGATGGGATGGGGTGGGATGGGGTGGGATGGGATGGGATGGGATGGGATGGGATGGGATGGGATGGGATGGGATGGGATGGGATGGGATGGGATGGGATGGGGTGGGATGGGATGGGATGGGATGGGATGGGATGGGATGGGATGGGATGGAATGGGATGGGATGGGATGGGATGGGATGGGATGGGGTGGGGATGGAATGGGATGGGATGGGATGGGATGGGATGGGATGGGATGGGATGGGATGGGATGGGATGGGATGGGATGGGATGGGATGGGATGGGATGGGACGGGATGGGATGGGATGGGATGGGATGGGATGGGGTGGGATGGGATGGGATGGGATGGGATGGGATGGGATGGGATGGGATGGGATGGGGTGGGATGGGGTGGGATGGGATGGGATGGGATGGGATGGGATGGGATGGGGTGGGATGGGGTGGGATGGGATGGGATGGGATGGGATGGGATGGGATGGGATGGGATGGGATGGGATGGGATGGGATGGGATGGGGCGGGATGGGGCGGGAGGGGGCGGGAGGGGACGGGAGGGGGCGGGACGGGACGGGAGGGGATGGGAGGGGAGGGGATGGGACGGGATGGGACGGGATGGGATGGGATGGGATGGGATGGGATGGGATGGGATGGGATGGGATGGGATGGGATGGGATGGGATGGGATGGGATGGGATGGGATGGGATGGGATGGGATGGGGTGGGATGTGATGGGATGGGATGGGATGGGATGGGATGGGATGGGATGGGATGGGATGGGATGGGATGGGATGGGATGGGGCGGGAGGGGGCGGGAGGGGACGGGAGGGGGCGGGAGGGGACGGGAGGGGACGGGACGGGATGGGATGGTATGGGATGAGATGGTATGGAGATTATGATAGCGTTGCAACAACTTGTTAGGTGCGCAGACATGCACACGCCTGGACAGAGTATGGGGAACACATGCAGACGGCATGGGTCACACATGCAGACGGCATGGGGCACACATGCAGATGGCATGGGGCACACATGCACACGGCATGGGGCACACATGCACACGGCATGGGGCACACATGCAGTCGGCATGGGGCATCGGCCAACCTGTGTTTAGCTGTGAGTTTGAACGGCGTCATCGTAGGTATTTTGGAGGGGAAGAAAAAAAAAAAAAAAAAAAAAAAAACTAATATCGAATGCACGCACCTATGGGGTCACGCACCTATGGGGTCGTCTTGGTTGGTGACGTCATGGTCGAGAATGGCTGCCAGCAGATAGTCCTTCTCGTGTGACTGTAACGAAAGGTTCTCCAACACAATGCTCGAGATGTCCTGCAGAGGGGGATGAGGGCAAGGGGTGGAGGGAGGAGAGGAGGGGTTTAGTGACCATGAAAAGCAGTCAGCAGCAGGTGGATACCTCTCCTCATAATCACACTTACTCACACTCACATCACACCCTCATATTTGCACACTCGCCTCACATCACACTCGCACACTCCCTTTCACGCACCTCGGGCGTCCACACGGGGTTCAGCGTCTTGTAGCGTGGCTTGGTGTGCGAGCTGTGCAGCAGATTGGGACCCGTGAACCGCACGTAGCTGGGGGAAAGAGGGGGTGGAGGTGGGAAGACGGGGGGAATGAGAAGAAGGATGCAAGGTGCCTCTTGGTGTGACTGGCAGCTGGTGCGGCAGGTTGGGGCCCGTGAATCGCACGTAGCTGGGGTGAGGAGGAGGGAAGGGGGGAGACGGGGGGAATGAGAAGAGTGCTGCAAGGGGCCTCTGAGACTTGGTGTGACTGACAGCTGTGCAGCAGGTTGGGGCCCGTGAATCACACGTAGCTGGGTTGAGGGGGTGGAAGGGGGGAGAGTTCGAGAGGGATGTGGTGGGGAGGGGATGGGAGAGAACAATGGAGTGCGAGATGAGTCTTTTGAGGTGCGTGGAAGACTTGGTATCGATACCCGTGAATCGCACGTAGCTGGGGGTGGGAAGGGGTGGAAGGGAGAGAGAGACGTGGTGGGGATGGGAGAGATTTATGGAGTGCGAGTTAAGTCTGTTTGAGGTGTGCCTGGAAGACCTGGTACCGATGGCAGCTGTGCACCAAGTTGGGGCCCGTGAATCGCACGTAGGTGGGGTGAGCGGGGAAGGGGGGAGGCGGGGGGAATGAGAGGAGTGCTGCAAGGTGCCTCTGGGGCTTGGTGTGACTGACAGCTGTGTCGCAGATTGGGGCCCGTGAATCGCACGTAGCTGGGGGAAAGATGGGGAGGGAAGGGAAGCGGCAGGGAAGAGAAGTGTTGGTGCTGTGAGGGAGGAGCAGCAGGAAGGGAGCGACGTGGGAGAAAGGAGCAAGTACGAAAGAAAGGCTTCACAGAGATTCACAGGCATTCACAGGCATTCACAGGGGTTCTGAGGCATCCACAAGCGTTCACAGGCATATTCAGGGTTTTACAGGGATCCATAGGCGTTGAGAGGGGTGAGGGAGACTCACGGGTCGGAGAGGCCATTTGCGTCAGCTGAGAGTAGATCAGAGCCCATGAGGGATGAGAACTGCAAGGAGAGGGGTGAGGAGTGGTGTGGAGTGGTGGGGAAAAGTGAGGAGTGGTGGGGAGGGGTGGACAGAGTTGAGGAGTGGTGCGCGGGAAGGAGAGGGGGGTCATGAGGGAGTGACAGGAGGTCAGAAACCATGAGTGATGCAAAGTGCAAGGAGACGGTGAGGAGTGGTGAGGAGTGGTGCGGCGGAGAGGAGGGTCATATGGGAGCGCCACCCTCCACGCCACCTGCACATGCCACCCTTGTCCCCGGCATGCCACCCTTGTCCCCGGCATGCCACCCTTGTCCCCGGCATGCCACCCTTGTCCCCGGCATGCCACCCTTGTCCCCGGCATGCCACCCTTGTCCCCGGCATGCCACCCTTGTCCCCGGCATGCCACCCTTGTCCCCGGCATGCCACCCTTGTCCCCGGCATGCCACCCTTGTCCCCGGCATGCCACCCTTGTCCCCGGCATGCCACCCTTGTCCCCGGCATGCCACCCTTGTCCCCGGCATGCCACCCTTGTCCCCGGCATGCCACCCTTGTCCCCGGCATGCCACCCTTGTCCCCGGCATGCCACCCTTGTCCCCGGCATGCCACCCTTGTCCCCGGCATGCCACCCTTGTCCCCGGCATGCCACCCTTGTCCCCGGCATGCCACCCTTGTCCCCGGCATGCCACCCTTGTCCCCGGCATGCCACCCTTGTCCCCGGCATGCCACCCTTGTCCCCGGCATGCCACCCTTGTCCCCGGCATGCCACCCTTGTCCCCGGCATGCCACCCTTGTCCCCGGCATGCCACCCTTGTCCCCGGCATGCCACCCTTGTCCCCGGCATGCCACCCTTGTCCCCGGCATGCCACCCTTGTCCCCGGCATGCCACCCTTGTCCCCGGCATGCCACCCTTGTCCCCGGCATGCCACCCTTGTCCCCGGCATGCCACCCTTGTCCCCGGCATGCCACCCTTGTCCCCGGCATGCCACCCTTGTCCCCGGCATGCCACCCTTGTCCCCGGCATGCCACCCTTGTCCCCGGCATGCCACCCTTGTCCCCGGCATGCCACCCTTGTCCCCGGCATGCCACCCTTGTCCCCGGCATGCCACCCTTGTCCCCGGCATGCCACCCTTGTCCCCGGCATGCCACCCTTGTCCCCGGCATGCCACCCTTGTCCCCGGCATGCCACCCTTGTCCCCGGCATGCCACCCTTGTCCCCGGCATGCCACCCTTGTCCCCGGCATGCCACCCTTGTCCCCGGCATGCCACCCTTGTCCCCGGCATGCCACCCTTGTCCCCGGCATGCCACCCTTGTCCCCGGCATGCCACCCTTGTCCCCGGCATGCCACCCTTGTCCCCGGCATGCCACCCTTGTCCCCGGCATGCCACCCTTGTCCCCGGCATGCCACCCTTGTCCCCGGCATGCCACCCTTGTCCCCGGCATGCCACCCTTGTCCCCGGCATGCCACCCTTGTCCCCGGCATGCCACCCTTGTCCCCGGCATGCCACCCTTGTCCCCGGCATGCCACCCTTGTCCCCGGCATGCCACCCTTGTCCCCGGCATGCCACCCTTGTCCCCGGCATGCCACCCTTGTCCCCGGCATGCCACCCTTGTCCCCGGCATGCCACCCTTGTCCCCGGCATGCCACCCTTGTCCCCGGCATGCCACCCTTGTCCCCGGCATGCCACCCTTGTCCCCGGCATGCCACCCTTGTCCCCGGCATGCCACCCTTGTCCCCGGCATGCCACCCTTGTCCCCGGCATGCCACCCTTGTCCCCGGCATGCCACCCTTGTCCCCGGCATGCCACCCTTGTCCCCGGCATGCCACCCTTGTCCCCGGCATGCCACCCTTGTCCCCGGCATGCCACCCTTGTCCCCGGCATGCCACCCTTGTCCCCGGCATGCCACCCTTGTCCCCGGCATGCCACCCTTGTCCCCGGCATGCCACCCTTGTCCCCGGCATGCCACCCTTGTCCCCGGCATGCCACCCTTGTCCCCGGCATGCCACCCTTGTCCCCGGCATGCCACCCTTGTCCCCGGCATGCCACCCTTGTCCCCGGCATGCCACCCTTGTCCCCGGCATGCCACCCTTGTCCCCGGCATGCCACCCTTGTCCCCGGCATGCCACCCTTGTCCCCGGCATGCCACCCTTGTCCCCGGCATGCCACCCTTGTCCCCGGCATGCCACCCTTGTCCCCGGCATGCCACCCTTGTCCCCGGCATGCCACCCTTGTCCCCGGCATGCCACCCTTGTCCCCGGCATGCCACCCTTGTCCCCGGCATGCCACCCTTGTCCCCGGCATGCCACCCTTGTCCCCGGCATGCCACCCTTGTCCCCGGCATGCCACCCTTGTCCCCGGCATGCCACCCTTGTCCCCGGCATGCCACCCTTGTCCCCGGCATGCCACCCTTGTCCCCGGCATGCCACCCTTGTCCCCGGCATGCCACCCTTGTCCCCGGCATGCCACCCTTGTCCCCGGCATGCCACCCTTGTCCCCGGCATGCCACCCTTGTCCCCGGCATGCCACCCTTGTCCCCGGCATGCCACCCTTGTCCCCGGCATGCCACCCTTGTCCCCGGCATGCCACCCTTGTCCCCGGCATGCCACCCTTGTCCCCGGCATGCCACCCTTGTCCCCGGCATGCCACCCTTGTCCCCGGCATGCCACCCTTGTCCCCGGCATGCCACCCTTGTCCCCGGCATGCCACCCTTGTCCCCGGCATGCCACCCTTGTCCCCGGCATGCCACCCTTGTCCCCGGCATGCCACCCTTGTCCCCGGCATGCCACCCTTGTCCCCGGCATGCCACCCTTGTCCCCGGCATGCCACCCTTGTCCCCGGCATGCCACCCTTGTCCCCGGCATGCCACCCTTGTCCCCGGCATGCCACCCTTGTCCCCGGCATGCCACCCTTGTCCCCGGCATGCCACCCTTGTCCCCGGCATGCCACCCTTGTCCCCGGCATGCCACCCTTGTCCCCGGCATGCCACCCTTGTCCCCGGCATGCCACCCTTGTCCCCGGCATGCCACCCTTGTCCCCGGCATGCCACCCTTGTCCCCGGCATGCCACCCTTGTCCCCGGCATGCCACCCTTGTCCCCGGCATGCCACCCTTGTCCCCGGCATGCCACCCTTGTCCCCGGCATGCCACCCTTGTCCCCGGCATGCCACCCTTGTCCCCGGCATGCCACCCTTGTCCCCGGCATGCCACCCTTGTCCCCGGCATGCCACCCTTGTCCCCGGCATGCCACCCTTGTCCCCGGCATGCCACCCTTGTCCCCGGCATGCCACCCTTGTCCCCGGCATGCCACCCTTGTCCCCGGCATGCCACCCTTGTCCCCGGCATGCCACCCTTGTCCCCGGCATGCCACCCTTGTCCCCGGCATGCCACCCTTGTCCCCGGCATGCCACCCTTGTCCCCGGCATGCCACCCTTGTCCCCGGCATGCCACCCTTGTCCCCGGCATGCCACCCTTGTCCCCGGCATGCCACCCTTGTCCCCGGCATGCCACCCTTGTCCCCGGCATGCCACCCTTGTCCCCGGCATGCCACCCTTGTCCCCGGCATGCCACCCTTGTCCCCGGCATGCCACCCTTGTCCCCGGCATGCCACCCTTGTCCCCGGCATGCCACCCTTGTCCCCGGCATGCCACCCTTGTCCCCGGCATGCCACCCTTGTCCCCGGCATGCCACCCTTGTCCCCGGCATGCCACCCTTGTCCCCGGCATGCCACCCTTGTCCCCGGCATGCCACCCTTGTCCCCGGCATGCCACCCTTGTCCCCGGCATGCCACCCTTGTCCCCGGCATGCCACCCTTGTCCCCGGCATGCCACCCTTGTCCCCGGCATGCCACCCTTGTCCCCGGCATGCCACCCTTGTCCCCGGCATGCCACCCTTGTCCCCGGCATGCCACCCTTGTCCCCGGCATGCCACCCTTGTCCCCGGCATGCCACCCTTGTCCCCGGCATGCCACCCTTGTCCCCGGCATGCCACCCTTGTCCCCGGCATGCCACCCTTGTCCCCGGCATGCCACCCTTGTCCCCGGCATGCCACCCTTGTCCCCGGCATGCCACCCTTGTCCCCGGCATGCCACCCTTGTCCCCGGCATGCCACCCTTGTCCCCGGCATGCCACCCTTGTCCCCGGCATGCCACCCTTGTCCCCGGCATGCCACCCTTGTCCCCGGCATGCCACCCTTGTCCCCGGCATGCCACCCTTGTCCCCGGCATGCCACCCTTGTCCCCGGCATGCCACCCTTGTCCCCGGCATGCCACCCTTGTCCCCGGCATGCCACCCTTGTCCCCGGCATGCCACCCTTGTCCCCGGCATGCCACCCTTGTCCCCGGCATGCCACCCTTGTCCCCGGCATGCCACCCTTGTCCCCGGCATGCCACCCTTGTCCCCGGCATGCCACCCTTGTCCCCGGCATGCCACCCTTGTCCCCGGCATGCCACCCTTGTCCCCGGCATGCCACCCTTGTCCCCGGCATGCCACCCTTGTCCCCGGCATGCCACCCTTGTCCCCGGCATGCCACCCTTGTCCCCGGCATGCCACCCTTGTCCCCGGCATGCCACCCTTGTCCCCGGCATGCCACCCTTGTCCCCGGCATGCCACCCTTGTCCCCGGCATGCCACCCTTGTCCCCGGCATGCCACCCTTGTCCCCGGCATGCCACCCTTGTCCCCGGCATGCCACCCTTGTCCCCGGCATGCCACCCTTGTCCCCGGCATGCCACCCTTGTCCCCGGCATGCCACCCTTGTCCCCGGCATGCCACCCTTGTCCCCGGCATGCCACCCTTGTCCCCGGCATGCCACCCTTGTCCCCGGCATGCCACCCTTGTCCCCGGCATGCCACCCTTGTCCCCGGCATGCCACCCTTGTCCCCGGCATGCCACCCTTGTCCCCGGCATGCCACCCTTGTCCCCGGCATGCCACCCTTGTCCCCGGCATGCCACCCTTGTCCCCGGCATGCCACCCTTGTCCCCGGCATGCCACCCTTGTCCCCGGCATGCCACCCTTGTCCCCGGCATGCCACCCTTGTCCCCGGCATGCCACCCTTGTCCCCGGCATGCCACCCTTGTCCCCGGCATGCCACCCTTGTCCCCGGCATGCCACCCTTGTCCCCGGCATGCCACCCTTGTCCCCGGCATGCCACCCTTGTCCCCGGCATGCCACCCTTGTCCCCGGCATGCCACCCTTGTCCCCGGCATGCCACCCTTGTCCCCGGCATGCCACCCTTGTCCCCGGCATGCCACCCTTGTCCCCGGCATGCCACCCTTGTCCCCGGCATGCCACCCTTGTCCCCGGCATGCCACCCTTGTCCCCGGCATGCCACCCTTGTCCCCGGCATGCCACCCTTGTCCCCGGCATGCCACCCTTGTCCCCGGCATGCCACCCTTGTCCCCGGCATGCCACCCTTGTCCCCGGCATGCCACCCTTGTCCCCGGCATGCCACCCTTGTCCCCGGCATGCCACCCTTGTCCCCGGCATGCCACCCTTGTCCCCGGCATGCCACCCTTGTCCCCGGCATGCCACCCTTGTCCCCGGCATGCCACCCTTGTCCCCGGCATGCCACCCTTGTCCCCGGCATGCCACCCTTGTCCCCGGCATGCCACCCTTGTCCCCGGCATGCCACCCTTGTCCCCGGCATGCCACCCTTGTCCCCGGCATGCCACCCTTGTCCCCGGCATGCCACCCTTGTCCCCGGCATGCCACCCTTGTCCCCGGCATGCCACCCTTGTCCCCGGCATGCCACCCTTGTCCCCGGCATGCCACCCTTGTCCCCGGCATGCCACCCTTGTCCCCGGCATGCCACCCTTGTCCCCGGCATGCCACCCTTGTCCCCGGCATGCCACCCTTGTCCCCGGCATGCCACCCTTGTCCCCGGCATGCCACCCTTGTCCCCGGCATGCCACCCTTGTCCCCGGCATGCCACCCTTGTCCCCGGCATGCCACCCTTGTCCCCGGCATGCCACCCTTGTCCCCGGCATGCCACCCTTGTCCCCGGCATGCCACCCTTGTCCCCGGCATGCCACCCTTGTCCCCGGCATGCCACCCTTGTCCCCGGCATGCCACCCTTGTCCCCGGCATGCCACCCTTGTCCCCGGCATGCCACCCTTGTCCCCGGCATGCCACCCTTGTCCCCGGCATGCCACCCTTGTCCCCGGCATGCCACCCTTGTCCCCGGCATGCCACCCTTGTCCCCGGCATGCCACCCTTGTCCCCGGCATGCCACCCTTGTCCCCGGCATGCCACCCTTGTCCCCGGCATGCCACCCTTGTCCCCGGCATGCCACCCTTGTCCCCGGCATGCCACCCTTGTCCCCGGCATGCCACCCTTGTCCCCGGCATGCCACCCTTGTCCCCGGCATGCCACCCTTGTCCCCGGCATGCCACCCTTGTCCCCGGCATGCCACCCTTGTCCCCGGCATGCCACCCTTGTCCCCGGCATGCCACCCTTGTCCCCGGCATGCCACCCTTGTCCCCGGCATGCCACCCTTGTCCCCGGCATGCCACCCTTGTCCCCGGCATGCCACCCTTGTCCCCGGCATGCCACCCTTGTCCCCGGCATGCCACCCTTGTCCCCGGCATGCCACCCTTGTCCCCGGCATGCCACCCTTGTCCCCGGCATGCCACCCTTGTCCCCGGCATGCCACCCTTGTCCCCGGCATGCCACCCTTGTCCCCGGCATGCCACCCTTGTCCCCGGCATGCCACCCTTGTCCCCGGCATGCCACCCTTGTCCCCGGCATGCCACCCTTGTCCCCGGCATGCCACCCTTGTCCCCGGCATGCCACCCTTGTCCCCGGCATGCCACCCTTGTCCCCGGCATGCCACCCTTGTCCCCGGCATGCCACCCTTGTCCCCGGCATGCCACCCTTGTCCCCGGCATGCCACCCTTGTCCCCGGCATGCCACCCTTGTCCCCGGCATGCCACCCTTGTCCCCGGCATGCCACCCTTGTCCCCGGCATGCCACCCTTGTCCCCGGCATGCCACCCTTGTCCCCGGCATGCCACCCTTGTCCCCGGCATGCCACCCTTGTCCCCGGCATGCCACCCTTGTCCCCGGCATGCCACCCTTGTCCCCGGCATGCCACCCTTGTCCCCGGCATGCCACCCTTGTCCCCGGCATGCCACCCTTGTCCCCGGCATGCCACCCTTGTCCCCGGCATGCCACCCTTGTCCCCGGCATGCCACCCTTGTCCCCGGCATGCCACCCTTGTCCCCGGCATGCCACCCTTGTCCCCGGCATGCCACCCTTGTCCCCGGCATGCCACCCTTGTCCCCGGCATGCCACCCTTGTCCCCGGCATGCCACCCTTGTCCCCGGCATGCCACCCTTGTCCCCGGCATGCCACCCTTGTCCCCGGCATGCCACCCTTGTCCCCGGCATGCCACCCTTGTCCCCGGCATGCCACCCTTGTCCCCGGCATGCCACCCTTGTCCCCGGCATGCCACCCTTGTCCCCGGCATGCCACCCTTGTCCCCGGCATGCCACCCTTGTCCCCGGCATGCCACCCTTGTCCCCGGCATGCCACCCTTGTCCCCGGCATGCCACCCTTGTCCCCGGCATGCCACCCTTGTCCCCGGCATGCCACCCTTGTCCCCGGCATGCCACCCTTGTCCCCGGCATGCCACCCTTGTCCCCGGCATGCCACCCTTGTCCCCGGCATGCCACCCTTGTCCCCGGCATGCCACCCTTGTCCCCGGCATGCCACCCTTGTCCCCGGCATGCCACCCTTGTCCCCGGCATGCCACCCTTGTCCCCGGCATGCCACCCTTGTCCCCGGCATGCCACCCTTGTCCCCGGCATGCCACCCTTGTCCCCGGCATGCCACCCTTGTCCCCGGCATGCCACCCTTGTCCCCGGCATGCCACCCTTGTCCCCGGCATGCCACCCTTGTCCCCGGCATGCCACCCTTGTCCCCGGCATGCCACCCTTGTCCCCGGCATGCCACCCTTGTCCCCGGCATGCCACCCTTGTCCCCGGCATGCCACCCTTGTCCCCGGCATGCCACCCTTGTCCCCGGCATGCCACCCTTGTCCCCGGCATGCCACCCTTGTCCCCGGCATGCCACCCTTGTCCCCGGCATGCCACCCTTGTCCCCGGCATGCCACCCTTGTCCCCGGCATGCCACCCTTGTCCCCGGCATGCCACCCTTGTCCCCGGCATGCCACCCTTGTCCCCGGCATGCCACCCTTGTCCCCGGCATGCCACCCTTGTCCCCGGCATGCCACCCTTGTCCCCGGCATGCCACCCTTGTCCCCGGCATGCCACCCTTGTCCCCGGCATGCCACCCTTGTCCCCGGCATGCCACCCTTGTCCCCGGCATGCCACCCTTGTCCCCGGCATGCCACCCTTGTCCCCGGCATGCCACCCTTGTCCCCGGCATGCCACCCTTGTCCCCGGCATGCCACCCTTGTCCCCGGCATGCCACCCTTGTCCCCGGCATGCCACCCTTGTCCCCGGCATGCCACCCTTGTCCCCGGCATGCCACCCTTGTCCCCGGCATGCCACCCTTGTCCCCGGCATGCCACCCTTGTCCCCGGCATGCCACCCTTGTCCCCGGCATGCCACCCTTGTCCCCGGCATGCCACCCTTGTCCCCGGCATGCCACCCTTGTCCCCGGCATGCCACCCTTGTCCCCGGCATGCCACCCTTGTCCCCGGCATGCCACCCTTGTCCCCGGCATGCCACCCTTGTCCCCGGCATGCCACCCTTGTCCCCGGCATGCCACCCTTGTCCCCGGCATGCCACCCTTGTCCCCGGCATGCCACCCTTGTCCCCGGCATGCCACCCTTGTCCCCGGCATGCCACCCTTGTCCCCGGCATGCCACCCTTGTCCCCGGCATGCCACCCTTGTCCCCGGCATGCCACCCTTGTCCCCGGCATGCCACCCTTGTCCCCGGCATGCCACCCTTGTCCCCGGCATGCCACCCTTGTCCCCGGC
This sequence comes from Closterium sp. Yama58-4, assembly GCA_947470075.1. Taxonomy (NCBI): domain Eukaryota; kingdom Viridiplantae; phylum Streptophyta; class Zygnematophyceae; order Desmidiales; family Closteriaceae; genus Closterium; species Closterium sp. Yama58-4. Next base: position 129,511 of record CANIUD010000447.1, read on the forward strand.
ATGCCACCCTTGTCCCCGGCATGCCACCCTTGTCCCCGGCATGCCACCCTTGTCCCCGGCATGCCACCCTTGTCCCCGGCATGCCACCCTTGTCCCCGGCATGCCACCCTTGTCCCCGGCATGCCACCCTTGTCCCCGGCATGCCACCCTTGTCCCCGGCATGCCACCCTTGTCCCCGGCATGCCACCCTTGTCCCCGGCATGCCACCCTTGTCCCCGGCATGCCACCCTTGTCCCCGGCATGCCACCCTTGTCCCCGGCATGCCACCCTTGTCCCCGGCATGCCACCCTTGTCCCCGGCATGCCACCCTTGTCCCCGGCATGCCACCCTTGTCCCCGGCATGCCACCCTTGTCCCCGGCATGCCACCCTTGTCCCCGGCATGCCACCCTTGTCCCCGGCATGCCACCCTTGTCCCCGGCATGCCACCCTTGTCCCCGGCATGCCACCCTTGTCCCCGGCATGCCACCCTTGTCCCCGGCATGCCACCCTTGTCCCCGGCATGCCACCCTTGTCCCCGGCATGCCACCCTTGTCCCCGGCATGCCACCCTTGTCCCCGGCATGCCACCCTTGTCCCCGGCATGCCACCCTTGTCCCCGGCATGCCACCCTTGTCCCCGGCATGCCACCCTTGTCCCCGGCATGCCACCCTTGTCCCCGGCATGCCACCCTTGTCCCCGGCATGCCACCCTTGTCCCCGGCATGCCACCCTTGTCCCCGGCATGCCACCCTTGTCCCCGGCATGCCACCCTTGTCCCCGGCATGCCACCCTTGTCCCCGGCATGCCACCCTTGTCCCCGGCATGCCACCCTTGTCCCCGGCATGCCACCCTTGTCCCCGGCATGCCACCCTTGTCCCCGGCATGCCACCCTTGTCCCCGGCATGCCACCCTTGTCCCCGGCATGCCACCCTTGTCCCCGGCATGCCACCCTTGTCCCCGGCATGCCACCCTTGTCCCCGGCATGCCACCCTTGTCCCCGGCATGCCACCCTTGTCCCCGGCATGCCACCCTTGTCCCCGGCATGCCACCCTTGTCCCCGGCATGCCACCCTTGTCCCCGGCATGCCACCCTTGTCCCCGGCATGCCACCCTTGTCCCCGGCATGCCACCCTTGTCCCCGGCATGCCACCCTTGTCCCCGGCATGCCACCCTTGTCCCCGGCATGCCACCCTTGTCCCCGGCATGCCACCCTTGTCCCCGGCATGCCACCCTTGTCCCCGGCATGCCACCCTTGTCCCCGGCATGCCACCCTTGTCCCCGGCATGCCACCCTTGTCCCCGGCATGCCACCCTTGTCCCCGGCATGCCACCCTTGTCCCCGGCATGCCACCCTTGTCCCCGGCATGCCACCCTTGTCCCCGGCATGCCACCCTTGTCCCCGGCATGCCACCCTTGTCCCCGGCATGCCACCCTTGTCCCCGGCATGCCACCCTTGTCCCCGGCATGCCACCCTTGTCCCCGGCATGCCACCCTTGTCCCCGGCATGCCACCCTTGTCCCCGGCATGCCACCCTTGTCCCCGGCATGCCACCCTTGTCCCCGGCATGCCACCCTTGTCCCCGGCATGCCACCCTTGTCCCCGGCATGCCACCCTTGTCCCCGGCATGCCACCCTTGTCCCCGGCATGCCACCCTTGTCCCCGGCATGCCACCCTTGTCCCCGGCATGCCACCCTTGTCCCCGGCATGCCACCCTTGTCCCCGGCATGCCACCCTTGTCCCCGGCATGCCACCCTTGTCCCCGGCATGCCACCCTTGTCCCCGGCATGCCACCCTTGTCCCCGGCATGCCACCCTTGTCCCCGGCATGCCACCCTTGTCCCCGGCATGCCACCCTTGTCCCCGGCATGCCACCCTTGTCCCCGGCATGCCACCCTTGTCCCCGGCATGCCACCCTTGTCCCCGGCATGCCACCCTTGTCCCCGGCATGCCACCCTTGTCCCCGGCATGCCACCCTTGTCCCCGGCATGCCACCCTTGTCCCCGGCATGCCACCCTTGTCCCCGGCATGCCACCCTTGTCCCCGGCATGCCACCCTTGTCCCCGGCATGCCACCCTTGTCCCCGGCATGCCACCCTTGTCCCCGGCATGCCACCCTTGTCCCCGGCATGCCACCCTTGTCCCCGGCATGCCACCCTTGTCCCCGGCATGCCACCCTTGTCCCCGGCATGCCACCCTTGTCCCCGGCATGCCACCCTTGTCCCCGGCATGCCACCCTTGTCCCCGGCATGCCACCCTTGTCCCCGGCATGCCACCCTTGTCCCCGGCATGCCACCCTTGTCCCCGGCATGCCACCCTTGTCCCCGGCATGCCACCCTTGTCCCCGGCATGCCACCCTTGTCCCCGGCATGCCACCCTTGTCCCCGGCATGCCACCCTTGTCCCCGGCATGCCACCCTTGTCCCCGGCATGCCACCCTTGTCCCCGGCATGCCACCCTTGTCCCCGGCATGCCACCCTTGTCCCCGGCATGCCACCCTTGTCCCCGGCATGCCACCCTTGTCCCCGGCATGCCACCCTTGTCCCCGGCATGCCACCCTTGTCCCCGGCATGCCACCCTTGTCCCCGGCATGCCACCCTTGTCCCCGGCATGCCACCCTTGTCCCCGGCATGCCACCCTTGTCCCCGGCATGCCACCCTTGTCCCCGGCATGCCACCCTTGTCCCCGGCATGCCACCCTTGTCCCCGGCATGCCACCCTTGTCCCCGGCATGCCACCCTTGTCCCCGGCATGCCACCCTTGTCCCCGGCATGCCACCCTTGTCCCCGGCATGCCACCCTTGTCCCCGGCATGCCACCCTTGTCCCCGGCATGCCACCCTTGTCCCCGGCATGCCACCCTTGTCCCCGGCATGCCACCCTTGTCCCCGGCATGCCACCCTTGTCCCCGGCATGCCACCCTTGTCCCCGGCATGCCACCCTTGTCCCCGGCATGCCACCCTTGTCCCCGGCATGCCACCCTTGTCCCCGGCATGCCACCCTTGTCCCCGGCATGCCACCCTTGTCCCCGGCATGCCACCCTTGTCCCCGGCATGCCACCCTTGTCCCCGGCATGCCACCCTTGTCCCCGGCATGCCACCCTTGTCCCCGGCATGCCACCCTTGTCCCCGGCATGCCACCCTTGTCCCCGGCATGCCACCCTTGTCCCCGGCATGCCACCCTTGTCCCCGGCATGCCACCCTTGTCCCCGGCATGCCACCCTTGTCCCCGGCATGCCACCCTTGTCCCCGGCATGCCACCCTTGTCCCCGGCATGCCACCCTTGTCCCCGGCATGCCACCCTTGTCCCCGGCATGCCACCCTTGTCCCCGGCATGCCACCCTTGTCCCCGGCATGCCACCCTTGTCCCCGGCATGCCACCCTTGTCCCCGGCATGCCACCCTTGTCCCCGGCATGCCACCCTTGTCCCCGGCATGCCACCCTTGTCCCCGGCATGCCACCCTTGTCCCCGGCATGCCACCCTTGTCCCCGGCATGCCACCCTTGTCCCCGGCATGCCACCCTTGTCCCCGGCATGCCACCCTTGTCCCCGGCATGCCACCCTTGTCCCCGGCATGCCACCCTTGTCCCCGGCATGCCACCCTTGTCCCCGGCATGCCACCCTTGTCCCCGGCATGCCACCCTTGTCCCCGGCATGCCACCCTTGTCCCCGGCATGCCACCCTTGTCCCCGGCATGCCACCCTTGTCCCCGGCATGCCACCCTTGTCCCCGGCATGCCACCCTTGTCCCCGGCATGCCACCCTTGTCCCCGGCATGCCACCCTTGTCCCCGGCATGCCACCCTTGTCCCCGGCATGCCACCCTTGTCCCCGGCATGCCACCCTTGTCCCCGGCATGCCACCCTTGTCCCCGGCATGCCACCCTTGTCCCCGGCATGCCACCCTTGTCCCCGGCATGCCACCCTTGTCCCCGGCATGCCACCCTTGTCCCCGGCATGCCACCCTTGTCCCCGGCATGCCACCCTTGTCCCCGGCATGCCACCCTTGTCCCCGGCATGCCACCCTTGTCCCCGGCATGCCACCCTTGTCCCCGGCATGCCACCCTTGTCCCCGGCATGCCACCCTTGTCCCCGGCATGCCACCCTTGTCCCCGGCATGCCACCCTTGTCCCCGGCATGCCACCCTTGTCCCCGGCATGCCACCCTTGTCCCCGGCATGCCACCCTTGTCCCCGGCATGCCACCCTTGTCCCCGGCATGCCACCCTTGTCCCCGGCATGCCACCCTTGTCCCCGGCATGCCACCCTTGTCCCCGGCATGCCACCCTTGTCCCCGGCATGCCACCCTTGTCCCCGGCATGCCACCCTTGTCCCCGGCATGCCACCCTTGTCCCCGGCATGCCACCCTTGTCCCCGGCATGCCACCCTTGTCCCCGGCATGCCACCCTTGTCCCCGGCATGCCACCCTTGTCCCCGGCATGCCACCCTTGTCCCCGGCATGCCACCCTTGTCCCCGGCATGCCACCCTTGTCCCCGGCATGCCACCCTTGTCCCCGGCATGCCACCCTTGTCCCCGGCATGCCACCCTTGTCCCCGGCATGCCACCCTTGTCCCCGGCATGCCACCCTTGTCCCCGGCATGCCACCCTTGTCCCCGGCATGCCACCCTTGTCCCCGGCATGCCACCCTTGTCCCCGGCATGCCACCCTTGTCCCCGGCATGCCACCCTTGTCCCCGGCATGCCACCCTTGTCCCCGGCATGCCACCCTTGTCCCCGGCATGCCACCCTTGTCCCCGGCATGCCACCCTTGTCCCCGGCATGCCACCCTTGTCCCCGGCATGCCACCCTTGTCCCCGGCATGCCACCCTTGTCCCCGGCATGCCACCCTTGTCCCCGGCATGCCACCCTTGTCCCCGGCATGCCACCCTTGTCCCCGGCATGCCACCCTTGTCCCCGGCATGCCACCCTTGTCCCCGGCATGCCACCCTTGTCCCCGGCATGCCACCCTTGTCCCCGGCATGCCACCCTTGTCCCCGGCATGCCACCCTTGTCCCCGGCATGCCACCCTTGTCCCCGGCATGCCACCCTTGTCCCCGGCATGCCACCCTTGTCCCCGGCATGCCACCCTTGTCCCCGGCATGCCACCCTTGTCCCCGGCATGCCACCCTTGTCCCCGGCATGCCACCCTTGTCCCCGGCATGCCACCCTTGTCCCCGGCATGCCACCCTTGTCCCCGGCATGCCACCCTTGTCCCCGGCATGCCACCCTTGTCCCCGGCATGCCACCCTTGTCCCCGGCATGCCACCCTTGTCCCCGGCATGCCACCCTTGTCCCCGGCATGCCACCCTTGTCCCCGGCATGCCACCCTTGTCCCCGGCATGCCACCCTTGTCCCCGGCATGCCACCCTTGTCCCCGGCATGCCACCCTTGTCCCCGGCATGCCACCCTTGTCCCCGGCATGCCACCCTTGTCCCCGGCATGCCACCCTTGTCCCCGGCATGCCACCCTTGTCCCCGGCATGCCACCCTTGTCCCCGGCATGCCACCCTTGTCCCCGGCATGCCACCCTTGTCCCCGGCATGCCACCCTTGTCCCCGGCATGCCACCCTTGTCCCCGGCATGCCACCCTTGTCCCCGGCATGCCACCCTTGTCCCCGGCATGCCACCCTTGTCCCCGGCATGCCACCCTTGTCCCCGGCATGCCACCCTTGTCCCCGGCATGCCACCCTTGTCCCCGGCATGCCACCCTTGTCCCCGGCATGCCACCCTTGTCCCCGGCATGCCACCCTTGTCCCCGGCATGCCACCCTTGTCCCCGGCATGCCACCCTTGTCCCCGGCATGCCACCCTTGTCCCCGGCATGCCACCCTTGTCCCCGGCATGCCACCCTTGTCCCCGGCATGCCACCCTTGTCCCCGGCATGCCACCCTTGTCCCCGGCATGCCACCCTTGTCCCCGGCATGCCACCCTTGTCCCCGGCATGCCACCCTTGTCCCCGGCATGCCACCCTTGTCCCCGGCATGCCACCCTTGTCCCCGGCATGCCACCCTTGTCCCCGGCATGCCACCCTTGTCCCCGGCATGCCACCCTTGTCCCCGGCATGCCACCCTTGTCCCCGGCATGCCACCCTTGTCCCCGGCATGCCACCCTTGTCCCCGGCATGCCACCCTTGTCCCCGGCATGCCACCCTTGTCCCCGGCATGCCACCCTTGTCCCCGGCATGCCACCCTTGTCCCCGGCATGCCACCCTTGTCCCCGGCATGCCACCCTTGTCCCCGGCATGCCACCCTTGTCCCCGGCATGCCACCCTTGTCCCCGGCATGCCACCCTTGTCCCCGGCATGCCACCCTTGTCCCCGGCATGCCACCCTTGTCCCCGGCATGCCACCCTTGTCCCCGGCATGCCACCCTTGTCCCCGGCATGCCACCCTTGTCCCCGGCATGCCACCCTTGTCCCCGGCATGCCACCCTTGTCCCCGGCATGCCACCCTTGTCCCCGGCATGCCACCCTTGTCCCCGGCATGCCACCCTTGTCCCCGGCATGCCACCCTTGTCCCCGGCATGCCACCCTTGTCCCCGGCATGCCACCCTTGTCCCCGGCATGCCACCCTTGTCCCCGGCATGCCACCCTTGTCCCCGGCATGCCACCCTTGTCCCCGGCATGCCACCCTTGTCCCCGGCATGCCACCCTTGTCCCCGGCATGCCACCCTTGTCCCCGGCATGCCACCCTTGTCCCCGGCATGCCACCCTTGTCCCCGGCATGCCACCCTTGTCCCCGGCATGCCACCCTTGTCCCCGGCATGCCACCCTTGTCCCCGGCATGCCACCCTTGTCCCCGGCATGCCACCCTTGTCCCCGGCATGCCACCCTTGTCCCCGGCATGCCACCCTTGTCCCCGGCATGCCACCCTTGTCCCCGGCATGCCACCCTTGTCCCCGGCATGCCACCCTTGTCCCCGGCATGCCACCCTTGTCCCCGGCATGCCACCCTTGTCCCCGGCATGCCACCCTTGTCCCCGGCATGCCACCCTTGTCCCCGGCATGCCACCCTTGTCCCCGGCATGCCACCCTTGTCCCCGGCATGCCACCCTTGTCCCCGGCATGCCACCCTTGTCCCCGGCATGCCACCCTTGTCCCCGGCATGCCACCCTTGTCCCCGGCATGCCACCCTTGTCCCCGGCATGCCACCCTTGTCCCCGGCATGCCACCCTTGTCCCCGGCATGCCACCCTTGTCCCCGGCATGCCACCCTTGTCCCCGGCATGCCACCCTTGTCCCCGGCATGCCACCCTTGTCCCCGGCATGCCACCCTTGTCCCCGGCATGCCACCCTTGTCCCCGGCATGCCACCCTTGTCCCCGGCATGCCACCCTTGTCCCCGGCATGCCACCCTTGTCCCCGGCATGCCACCCTTGTCCCCGGCATGCCACCCTTGTCCCCGGCATGCCACCCTTGTCCCCGGCATGCCACCCTTGTCCCCGGCATGCCACCCTTGTCCCCGGCATGCCACCCTTGTCCCCGGCATGCCACCCTTGTCCCCGGCATGCCACCCTTGTCCCCGGCATGCCACCCTTGTCCCCGGCATGCCACCCTTGTCCCCGGCATGCCACCCTTGTCCCCGGCATGCCACCCTTGTCCCCGGCATGCCACCCTTGTCCCCGGCATGCCACCCTTGTCCCCGGCATGCCACCCTTGTCCCCGGCATGCCACCCTTGTCCCCGGCATGCCACCCTTGTCCCCGGCATGCCACCCTTGTCCCCGGCATGCCACCCTTGTCCCCGGCATGCCACCCTTGTCCCCGGCATGCCACCCTTGTCCCCGGCATGCCACCCTTGTCCCCGGCATGCCACCCTTGTCCCCGGCATGCCACCCTTGTCCCCGGCATGCCACCCTTGTCCCCGGCATGCCACCCTTGTCCCCGGCATGCCACCCTTGTCCCCGGCATGCCACCCTTGTCCCCGGCATGCCACCCTTGTCCCCGGCATGCCACCCTTGTCCCCGGCATGCCACCCTTGTCCCCGGCATGCCACCCTTGTCCCCGGCATGCCACCCTTGTCCCCGGCATGCCACCCTTGTCCCCGGCATGCCACCCTTGTCCCCGGCATGCCACCCTTGTCCCCGGCATGCCACCCTTGTCCCCGGCATGCCACCCTTGTCCCCGGCATGCCACCCTTGTCCCCGGCATGCCACCCTTGTCCCCGGCATGCCACCCTTGTCCCCGGCATGCCACCCTTGTCCCCGGCATGCCACCCTTGTCCCCGGCATGCCACCCTTGTCCCCGGCATGCCACCCTTGTCCCCGGCATGCCACCCTTGTCCCCGGCATGCCACCCTTGTCCCCGGCATGCCACCCTTGTCCCCGGCATGCCACCCTTGTCCCCGGCATGCCACCCTTGTCCCCGGCATGCCACCCTTGTCCCCGGCATGCCACCCTTGTCCCCGGCATGCCACCCTTGTCCCCGGCATGCCACCCTTGTCCCCGGCATGCCACCCTTGTCCCCGGCATGCCACCCTTGTCCCCGGCATGCCACCCTTGTCCCCGGCATGCCACCCTTGTCCCCGGCATGCCACCCTTGTCCCCGGCATGCCACCCTTGTCCCCGGCATGCCACCCTTGTCCCCGGCATGCCACCCTTGTCCCCGGCATGCCACCCTTGTCCCCGGCATGCCACCCTTGTCCCCGGCATGCCACCCTTGTCCCCGGCATGCCACCCTTGTCCCCGGCATGCCACCCTTGTCCCCGGCATGCCACCCTTGTCCCCGGCATGCCACCCTTGTCCCCGGCATGCCACCCTTGTCCCCGGCATGCCACCCTTGTCCCCGGCATGCCACCCTTGTCCCCGGCATGCCACCCTTGTCCCCGGCATGCCACCCTTGTCCCCGGCATGCCACCCTTGTCCCCGGCATGCCACCCTTGTCCCCGGCATGCCACCCTTGTCCCCGGCATGCCACCCTTGTCCCCGGCATGCCACCCTTGTCCCCGGCATGCCACCCTTGTCCCCGGCATGCCACCCTTGTCCCCGGCATGCCACCCTTGTCCCCGGCATGCCACCCTTGTCCCCGGCATGCCACCCTTGTCCCCGGCATGCCACCCTTGTCCCCGGCATGCCACCCTTGTCCCCGGCATGCCACCCTTGTCCCCGGCATGCCACCCTTGTCCCCGGCATGCCACCCTTGTCCCCGGCATGCCACCCTTGTCCCCGGCATGCCACCCTTGTCCCCGGCATGCCACCCTTGTCCCCGGCATGCCACCCTTGTCCCCGGCATGCCACCCTTGTCCCCGGCATGCCACCCTTGTCCCCGGCATGCCACCCTTGTCCCCGGCATGCCACCCTTGTCCCCGGCATGCCACCCTTGTCCCCGGCATGCCACCCTTGTCCCCGGCATGCCACCCTTGTCCCCGGCATGCCACCCTTGTCCCCGGCATGCCACCCTTGTCCCCGGCATGCCACCCTTGTCCCCGGCATGCCACCCTTGTCCCCGGCATGCCACCCTTGTCCCCGGCATGCCACCCTTGTCCCCGGCATGCCACCCTTGTCCCCGGCATGCCACCCTTGTCCCCGGCATGCCACCCTTGTCCCCGGCATGCCACCCTTGTCCCCGGCATGCCACCCTTGTCCCCGGCATGCCACCCTTGTCCCCGGCATGCCACCCTTGTCCCCGGCATGCCACCCTTGTCCCCGGCATGCCACCCTTGTCCCCGGCATGCCACCCTTGTCCCCGGCATGCCACCCTTGTCCCCGGCATGCCACCCTTGTCCCCGGCATGCCACCCTTGTCCCCGGCATGCCACCCTTGTCCCCGGCATGCCACCCTTGTCCCCGGCATGCCACCCTTGTCCCCGGCATGCCACCCTTGTCCCCGGCATGCCACCCTTGTCCCCGGCATGCCACCCTTGTCCCCGGCATGCCACCCTTGTCCCCGGCATGCCACCCTTGTCCCCGGCATGCCACCCTTGTCCCCGGCATGCCACCCTTGTCCCCGGCATGCCACCCTTGTCCCCGGCATGCCACCCTTGTCCCCGGCATGCCACCCTTGTCCCCGGCATGCCACCCTTGTCCCCGGCATGCCACCCTTGTCCCCGGCATGCCACCCTTGTCCCCGGCATGCCACCCTTGTCCCCGGCATGCCACCCTTGTCCCCGGCATGCCACCCTTGTCCCCGGCATGCCACCCTTGTCCCCGGCATGCCACCCTTGTCCCCGGCATGCCACCCTTGTCCCCGGCATGCCACCCTTGTCCCCGGCATGCCACCCTTGTCCCCGGCATGCCACCCTTGTCCCCGGCATGCCACCCTTGTCCCCGGCATGCCACCCTTGTCCCCGGCATGCCACCCTTGTCCCCGGCATGCCACCCTTGTCCCCGGCATGCCACCCTTGTCCCCGGCATGCCACCCTTGTCCCCGGCATGCCACCCTTGTCCCCGGCATGCCACCCTTGTCCCCGGCATGCCACCCTTGTCCCCGGCATGCCACCCTTGTCCCCGGCATGCCACCCTTGTCCCCGGCATGCCACCCTTGTCCCCGGCATGCCACCCTTGTCCCCGGCATGCCACCCTTGTCCCCGGCATGCCACCCTTGTCCCCGGCATGCCACCCTTGTCCCCGGCATGCCACCCTTGTCCCCGGCATGCCACCCTTGTCCCCGGCATGCCACCCTTGTCCCCGGCATGCCACCCTTGTCCCCGGCATGCCACCCTTGTCCCCGGCATGCCACCCTTGTCCCCGGCATGCCACCCTTGTCCCCGGCATGCCACCCTTGTCCCCGGCATGCCACCCTTGTCCCCGGCATGCCACCCTTGTCCCCGGCATGCCACCCTTGTCCCCGGCATGCCACCCTTGTCCCCGGCATGCCACCCTTGTCCCCGGCATGCCACCCTTGTCCCCGGCATGCCACCCTTGTCCCCGGCATGCCACCCTTGTCCCCGGCATGCCACCCTTGTCCCCGGCATGCCACCCTTGTCCCCGGCATGCCACCCTTGTCCCCGGCATGCCACCCTTGTCCCCGGCATGCCACCCTTGTCCCCGGCATGCCACCCTTGTCCCCGGCATGCCACCCTTGTCCCCGGCATGCCACCCTTGTCCCCGGCATGCCACCCTTGTCCCCGGCATGCCACCCTTGTCCCCGGCATGCCACCCTTGTCCCCGGCATGCCACCCTTGTCCCCGGCATGCCACCCTTGTCCCCGGCATGCCACCCTTGTCCCCGGCATGCCACCCTTGTCCCCGGCATGCCACCCTTGTCCCCGGCATGCCACCCTTGTCCCCGGCATGCCACCCTTGTCCCCGGCATGCCACCCTTGTCCCCGGCATGCCACCCTTGTCCCCGGCATGCCACCCTTGTCCCCGGCATGCCACCCTTGTCCCCGGCATGCCACCCTTGTCCCCGGCATGCCACCCTTGTCCCCGGCATGCCACCCTTGTCCCCGGCATGCCACCCTTGTCCCCGGCATGCCACCCTTGTCCCCGGCATGCCACCCTTGTCCCCGGCATGCCACCCTTGTCCCCGGCATGCCACCCTTGTCCCCGGCATGCCACCCTTGTCCCCGGCATGCCACCCTTGTCCCCGGCATGCCACCCTTGTCCCCGGCATGCCACCCTTGTCCCCGGCATGCCACCCTTGTCCCCGGCATGCCACCCTTGTCCCCGGCATGCCACCCTTGTCCCCGGCATGCCACCCTTGTCCCCGGCATGCCACCCTTGTCCCCGGCATGCCACCCTTGTCCCCGGCATGCCACCCTTGTCCCCGGCATGCCACCCTTGTCCCCGGCATGCCACCCTTGTCCCCGGCATGCCACCCTTGTCCCCGGCATGCCACCCTTGTCCCCGGCATGCCACCCTTGTCCCCGGCATGCCACCCTTGTCCCCGGCATGCCACCCTTGTCCCCGGCATGCCACCCTTGTCCCCGGCATGCCACCCTTGTCCCCGGCATGCCACCCTTGTCCCCGGCATGCCACCCTTGTCCCCGGCATGCCACCCTTGTCCCCGGCATGCCACCCTTGTCCCCGGCATGCCACCCTTGTCCCCGGCATGCCACCCTTGTCCCCGGCATGCCACCCTTGTCCCCGGCATGCCACCCTTGTCCCCGGCATGCCACCCTTGTCCCCGGCATGCCACCCTTGTCCCCGGCATGCCACCCTTGTCCCCGGCATGCCACCCTTGTCCCCGGCATGCCACCCTTGTCCCCGGCATGCCACCCTTGTCCCCGGCATGCCACCCTTGTCCCCGGCATGCCACCCTTGTCCCCGGCATGCCACCCTTGTCCCCGGCATGCCACCCTTGTCCCCGGCATGCCACCCTTGTCCCCGGCATGCCACCCTTGTCCCCGGCATGCCACCCTTGTCCCCGGCATGCCACCCTTGTCCCCGGCATGCCACCCTTGTCCCCGGCATGCCACCCTTGTCCCCGGCATGCCACCCTTGTCCCCGGCATGCCACCCTTGTCCCCGGCATGCCACCCTTGTCCCCGGCATGCCACCCTTGTCCCCGGCATGCCACCCTTGTCCCCGGCATGCCACCCTTGTCCCCGGCATGCCACCCTTGTCCCCGGCATGCCACCCTTGTCCCCGGCATGCCACCCTTGTCCCCGGCATGCCACCCTTGTCCCCGGCATGCCACCCTTGTCCCCGGCATGCCACCCTTGTCCCCGGCATGCCACCCTTGTCCCCGGCATGCCACCCTTGTCCCCGGCATGCCACCCTTGTCCCCGGCATGCCACCCTTGTCCCCGGCATGCCACCCTTGTCCCCGGCATGCCACCCTTGTCCCCGGCATGCCACCCTTGTCCCCGGCATGCCACCCTTGTCCCCGGCATGCCACCCTTGTCCCCGGCATGCCACCCTTGTCCCCGGCATGCCACCCTTGTCCCCGGCATGCCACCCTTGTCCCCGGCATGCCACCCTTGTCCCCGGCATGCCACCCTTGTCCCCGGCATGCCACCCTTGTCCCCGGCATGCCACCCTTGTCCCCGGCATGCCACCCTTGTCCCCGGCATGCCACCCTTGTCCCCGGCATGCCACCCTTGTCCCCGGCATGCCACCCTTGTCCCCGGCATGCCACCCTTGTCCCCGGCATGCCACCCTTGTCCCCGGCATGCCACCCTTGTCCCCGGCATGCCACCCTTGTCCCCGGCATGCCACCCTTGTCCCCGGCATGCCACCCTTGTCCCCGGCATGCCACCCTTGTCCCCGGCATGCCACCCTTGTCCCCGGCATGCCACCCTTGTCCCCGGCATGCCACCCTTGTCCCCGGCATGCCACCCTTGTCCCCGGCATGCCACCCTTGTCCCCGGCATGCCACCCTTGTCCCCGGCATGCCACCCTTGTCCCCGGCATGCCACCCTTGTCCCCGGCATGCCACCCTTGTCCCCGGCATGCCACCCTTGTCCCCGGCATGCCACCCTTGTCCCCGGCATGCCACCCTTGTCCCCGGCATGCCACCCTTGTCCCCGGCATGCCACCCTTGTCCCCGGCATGCCACCCTTGTCCCCGGCATGCCACCCTTGTCCCCGGCATGCCACCCTTGTCCCCGGCATGCCACCCTTGTCCCCGGCATGCCACCCTTGTCCCCGGCATGCCACCCTTGTCCCCGGCATGCCACCCTTGTCCCCGGCATGCCACCCTTGTCCCCGGCATGCCACCCTTGTCCCCGGCATGCCACCCTTGTCCCCGGCATGCCACCCTTGTCCCCGGCATGCCACCCTTGTCCCCGGCATGCCACCCTTGTCCCCGGCATGCCACCCTTGTCCCCGGCATGCCACCCTTGTCCCCGGCATGCCACCCTTGTCCCCGGCATGCCACCCTTGTCCCCGGCATGCCACCCTTGTCCCCGGCATGCCACCCTTGTCCCCGGCATGCCACCCTTGTCCCCGGCATGCCACCCTTGTCCCCGGCATGCCACCCTTGTCCCCGGCATGCCACCCTTGTCCCCGGCATGCCACCCTTGTCCCCGGCATGCCACCCTTGTCCCCGGCATGCCACCCTTGTCCCCGGCATGCCACCCTTGTCCCCGGCATGCCACCCTTGTCCCCGGCATGCCACCCTTGTCCCCGGCATGCCACCCTTGTCCCCGGCATGCCACCCTTGTCCCCGGCATGCCACCCTTGTCCCCGGCATGCCACCCTTGTCCCCGGCATGCCACCCTTGTCCCCGGCATGCCACCCTTGTCCCCGGCATGCCACCCTTGTCCCCGGCATGCCACCCTTGTCCCCGGCATGCCACCCTTGTCCCCGGCATGCCACCCTTGTCCCCGGCATGCCACCCTTGTCCCCGGCATGCCACCCTTGTCCCCGGCATGCCACCCTTGTCCCCGGCATGCCACCCTTGTCCCCGGCATGCCACCCTTGTCCCCGGCATGCCACCCTTGTCCCCGGCATGCCACCCTTGTCCCCGGCATGCCACCCTTGTCCCCGGCATGCCACCCTTGTCCCCGGCATGCCACCCTTGTCCCCGGCATGCCACCCTTGTCCCCGGCATGCCACCCTTGTCCCCGGCATGCCACCCTTGTCCCCGGCATGCCACCCTTGTCCCCGGCATGCCACCCTTGTCCCCGGCATGCCACCCTTGTCCCCGGCATGCCACCCTTGTCCCCGGCATGCCACCCTTGTCCCCGGCATGCCACCCTTGTCCCCGGCATGCCACCCTTGTCCCCGGCATGCCACCCTTGTCCCCGGCATGCCACCCTTGTCCCCGGCATGCCACCCTTGTCCCCGGCATGCCACCCTTGTCCCCGGCATGCCACCCTTGTCCCCGGCATGCCACCCTTGTCCCCGGCATGCCACCCTTGTCCCCGGCATGCCACCCTTGTCCCCGGCATGCCACCCTTGTCCCCGGCATGCCACCCTTGTCCCCGGCATGCCACCCTTGTCCCCGGCATGCCACCCTTGTCCCCGGCATGCCACCCTTGTCCCCGGCATGCCACCCTTGTCCCCGGCATGCCACCCTTGTCCCCGGCATGCCACCCTTGTCCCCGGCATGCCACCCTTGTCCCCGGCATGCCACCCTTGTCCCCGGCATGCCACCCTTGTCCCCGGCATGCCACCCTTGTCCCCGGCATGCCACCCTTGTCCCCGGCATGCCACCCTTGTCCCCGGCATGCCACCCTTGTCCCCGGCATGCCACCCTTGTCCCCGGCATGCCACCCTTGTCCCCGGCATGCCACCCTTGTCCCCGGCATGCCACCCTTGTCCCCGGCATGCCACCCTTGTCCCCGGCATGCCACCCTTGTCCCCGGCATGCCACCCTTGTCCCCGGCATGCCACCCTTGTCCCCGGCATGCCACCCTTGTCCCCGGCATGCCACCCTTGTCCCCGGCATGCCACCCTTGTCCCCGGCATGCCACCCTTGTCCCCGGCATGCCACCCTTGTCCCCGGCATGCCACCCTTGTCCCCGGCATGCCACCCTTGTCCCCGGCATGCCACCCTTGTCCCCGGCATGCCACCCTTGTCCCCGGCATGCCACCCTTGTCCCCGGCATGCCACCCTTGTCCCCGGCATGCCACCCTTGTCCCCGGCATGCCACCCTTGTCCCCGGCATGCCACCCTTGTCCCCGGCATGCCACCCTTGTCCCCGGCATGCCACCCTTGTCCCCGGCATGCCACCCTTGTCCCCGGCATGCCACCCTTGTCCCCGGCATGCCACCCTTGTCCCCGGCATGCCACCCTTGTCCCCGGCATGCCACCCTTGTCCCCGGCATGCCACCCTTGTCCCCGGCATGCCACCCTTGTCCCCGGCATGCCACCCTTGTCCCCGGCATGCCACCCTTGTCCCCGGCATGCCACCCTTGTCCCCGGCATGCCACCCTTGTCCCCGGCATGCCACCCTTGTCCCCGGCATGCCACCCTTGTCCCCGGCATGCCACCCTTGTCCCCGGCATGCCACCCTTGTCCCCGGCATGCCACCCTTGTCCCCGGCATGCCACCCTTGTCCCCGGCATGCCACCCTTGTCCCCGGCATGCCACCCTTGTCCCCGGCATGCCACCCTTGTCCCCGGCATGCCACCCTTGTCCCCGGCATGCCACCCTTGTCCCCGGCATGCCACCCTTGTCCCCGGCATGCCACCCTTGTCCCCGGCATGCCACCCTTGTCCCCGGCATGCCACCCTTGTCCCCGGCATGCCACCCTTGTCCCCGGCATGCCACCCTTGTCCCCGGCATGCCACCCTTGTCCCCGGCATGCCACCCTTGTCCCCGGCATGCCACCCTTGTCCCCGGCATGCCACCCTTGTCCCCGGCATGCCACCCTTGTCCCCGGCATGCCACCCTTGTCCCCGGCATGCCACCCTTGTCCCCGGCATGCCACCCTTGTCCCCGGCATGCCACCCTTGTCCCCGGCATGCCACCCTTGTCCCCGGCATGCCACCCTTGTCCCCGGCATGCCACCCTTGTCCCCGGCATGCCACCCTTGTCCCCGGCATGCCACCCTTGTCCCCGGCATGCCACCCTTGTCCCCGGCATGCCACCCTTGTCCCCGGCATGCCACCCTTGTCCCCGGCATGCCACCCTTGTCCCCGGCATGCCACCCTTGTCCCCGGCATGCCACCCTTGTCCCCGGCATGCCACCCTTGTCCCCGGCATGCCACCCTTGTCCCCGGCATGCCACCCTTGTCCCCGGCATGCCACCCTTGTCCCCGGCATGCCACCCTTGTCCCCGGCATGCCACCCTTGTCCCCGGCATGCCACCCTTGTCCCCGGCATGCCACCCTTGTCCCCGGCATGCCACCCTTGTCCCCGGCATGCCACCCTTGTCCCCGGCATGCCACCCTTGTCCCCGGCATGCCACCCTTGTCCCCGGCATGCCACCCTTGTCCCCGGCATGCCACCCTTGTCCCCGGCATGCCACCCTTGTCCCCGGCATGCCACCCTTGTCCCCGGCATGCCACCCTTGTCCCCGGCATGCCACCCTTGTCCCCGGCATGCCACCCTTGTCCCCGGCATGCCACCCTTGTCCCCGGCATGCCACCCTTGTCCCCGGCATGCCACCCTTGTCCCCGGCATGCCACCCTTGTCCCCGGCATGCCACCCTTGTCCCCGGCATGCCACCCTTGTCCCCGGCATGCCACCCTTGTCCCCGGCATGCCACCCTTGTCCCCGGCATGCCACCCTTGTCCCCGGCATGCCACCCTTGTCCCCGGCATGCCACCCTTGTCCCCGGCATGCCACCCTTGTCCCCGGCATGCCACCCTTGTCCCCGGCATGCCACCCTTGTCCCCGGCATGCCACCCTTGTCCCCGGCATGCCACCCTTGTCCCCGGCATGCCACCCTTGTCCCCGGCATGCCACCCTTGTCCCCGGCATGCCACCCTTGTCCCCGGCATGCCACCCTTGTCCCCGGCATGCCACCCTTGTCCCCGGCATGCCACCCTTGTCCCCGGCATGCCACCCTTGTCCCCGGCATGCCACCCTTGTCCCCGGCATGCCACCCTTGTCCCCGGCATGCCACCCTTGTCCCCGGCATGCCACCCTTGTCCCCGGCATGCCACCCTTGTCCCCGGCATGCCACCCTTGTCCCCGGCATGCCACCCTTGTCCCCGGCATGCCACCCTTGTCCCCGGCATGCCACCCTTGTCCCCGGCATGCCACCCTTGTCCCCGGCATGCCACCCTTGTCCCCGGCATGCCACCCTTGTCCCCGGCATGCCACCCTTGTCCCCGGCATGCCACCCTTGTCCCCGGCATGCCACCCTTGTCCCCGGCATGCCACCCTTGTCCCCGGCATGCCACCCTTGTCCCCGGCATGCCACCCTTGTCCCCGGCATGCCACCCTTGTCCCCGGCATGCCACCCTTGTCCCCGGCATGCCACCCTTGTCCCCGGCATGCCACCCTTGTCCCCGGCATGCCACCCTTGTCCCCGGCATGCCACCCTTGTCCCCGGCATGCCACCCTTGTCCCCGGCATGCCACCCTTGTCCCCGGCATGCCACCCTTGTCCCCGGCATGCCACCCTTGTCCCCGGCATGCCACCCTTGTCCCCGGCATGCCACCCTTGTCCCCGGCATGCCACCCTTGTCCCCGGCATGCCACCCTTGTCCCCGGCATGCCACCCTTGTCCCCGGCATGCCACCCTTGTCCCCGGCATGCCACCCTTGTCCCCGGCATGCCACCCTTGTCCCCGGCATGCCACCCTTGTCCCCGGCATGCCACCCTTGTCCCCGGCATGCCACCCTTGTCCCCGGCATGCCACCCTTGTCCCCGGCATGCCACCCTTGTCCCCGGCATGCCACCCTTGTCCCCGGCATGCCACCCTTGTCCCCGGCATGCCACCCTTGTCCCCGGCATGCCACCCTTGTCCCCGGCATGCCACCCTTGTCCCCGGCATGCCACCCTTGTCCCCGGCATGCCACCCTTGTCCCCGGCATGCCACCCTTGTCCCCGGCATGCCACCCTTGTCCCCGGCATGCCACCCTTGTCCCCGGCATGCCACCCTTGTCCCCGGCATGCCACCCTTGTCCCCGGCATGCCACCCTTGTCCCCGGCATGCCACCCTTGTCCCCGGCATGCCACCCTTGTCCCCGGCATGCCACCCTTGTCCCCGGCATGCCACCCTTGTCCCCGGCATGCCACCCTTGTCCCCGGCATGCCACCCTTGTCCCCGGCATGCCACCCTTGTCCCCGGCATGCCACCCTTGTCCCCGGCATGCCACCCTTGTCCCCGGCATGCCACCCTTGTCCCCGGCATGCCACCCTTGTCCCCGGCATGCCACCCTTGTCCCCGGCATGCCACCCTTGTCCCCGGCATGCCACCCTTGTCCCCGGCATGCCACCCTTGTCCCCGGCATGCCACCCTTGTCCCCGGCATGCCACCCTTGTCCCCGGCATGCCACCCTTGTCCCCGGCATGCCACCCTTGTCCCCGGCATGCCACCCTTGTCCCCGGCATGCCACCCTTGTCCCCGGCATGCCACCCTTGTCCCCGGCATGCCACCCTTGTCCCCGGCATGCCACCCTTGTCCCCGGCATGCCACCCTTGTCCCCGGCATGCCACCCTTGTCCCCGGCATGCCACCCTTGTCCCCGGCATGCCACCCTTGTCCCCGGCATGCCACCCTTGTCCCCGGCATGCCACCCTTGTCCCCGGCATGCCACCCTTGTCCCCGGCATGCCACCCTTGTCCCCGGCATGCCACCCTTGTCCCCGGCATGCCACCCTTGTCCCCGGCATGCCACCCTTGTCCCCGGCATGCCACCCTTGTCCCCGGCATGCCACCCTTGTCCCCGGCATGCCACCCTTGTCCCCGGCATGCCACCCTTGTCCCCGGCATGCCACCCTTGTCCCCGGCATGCCACCCTTGTCCCCGGCATGCCACCCTTGTCCCCGGCATGCCACCCTTGTCCCCGGCATGCCACCCTTGTCCCCGGCATGCCACCCTTGTCCCCGGCATGCCACCCTTGTCCCCGGCATGCCACCCTTGTCCCCGGCATGCCACCCTTGTCCCCGGCATGCCACCCTTGTCCCCGGCATGCCACCCTTGTCCCCGGCATGCCACCCTTGTCCCCGGCATGCCACCCTTGTCCCCGGCATGCCACCCTTGTCCCCGGCATGCCACCCTTGTCCCCGGCATGCCACCCTTGTCCCCGGCATGCCACCCTTGTCCCCGGCATGCCACCCTTGTCCCCGGCATGCCACCCTTGTCCCCGGCATGCCACCCTTGTCCCCGGCATGCCACCCTTGTCCCCGGCATGCCACCCTTGTCCCCGGCATGCCACCCTTGTCCCCGGCATGCCACCCTTGTCCCCGGCATGCCACCCTTGTCCCCGGCATGCCACCCTTGTCCCCGGCATGCCACCCTTGTCCCCGGCATGCCACCCTTGTCCCCGGCATGCCACCCTTGTCCCCGGCATGCCACCCTTGTCCCCGGCATGCCACCCTTGTCCCCGGCATGCCACCCTTGTCCCCGGCATGCCACCCTTGTCCCCGGCATGCCACCCTTGTCCCCGGCATGCCACCCTTGTCCCCGGCATGCCACCCTTGTCCCCGGCATGCCACCCTTGTCCCCGGCATGCCACCCTTGTCCCCGGCATGCCACCCTTGTCCCCGGCATGCCACCCTTGTCCCCGGCATGCCACCCTTGTCCCCGGCATGCCACCCTTGTCCCCGGCATGCCACCCTTGTCCCCGGCATGCCACCCTTGTCCCCGGCATGCCACCCTTGTCCCCGGCATGCCACCCTTGTCCCCGGCATGCCACCCTTGTCCCCGGCATGCCACCCTTGTCCCCGGCATGCCACCCTTGTCCCCGGCATGCCACCCTTGTCCCCGGCATGCCACCCTTGTCCCCGGCATGCCACCCTTGTCCCCGGCATGCCACCCTTGTCCCCGGCATGCCACCCTTGTCCCCGGCATGCCACCCTTGTCCCCGGCATGCCACCCTTGTCCCCGGCATGCCACCCTTGTCCCCGGCATGCCACCCTTGTCCCCGGCATGCCACCCTTGTCCCCGGCATGCCACCCTTGTCCCCGGCATGCCACCCTTGTCCCCGGCATGCCACCCTTGTCCCCGGCATGCCACCCTTGTCCCCGGCATGCCACCCTTGTCCCCGGCATGCCACCCTTGTCCCCGGCATGCCACCCTTGTCCCCGGCATGCCACCCTTGTCCCCGGCATGCCACCCTTGTCCCCGGCATGCCACCCTTGTCCCCGGCATGCCACCCTTGTCCCCGGCATGCCACCCTTGTCCCCGGCATGCCACCCTTGTCCCCGGCATGCCACCCTTGTCCCCGGCATGCCACCCTTGTCCCCGGCATGCCACCCTTGTCCCCGGCATGCCACCCTTGTCCCCGGCATGCCACCCTTGTCCCCGGCATGCCACCCTTGTCCCCGGCATGCCACCCTTGTCCCCGGCATGCCACCCTTGTCCCCGGCATGCCACCCTTGTCCCCGGCATGCCACCCTTGTCCCCGGCATGCCACCCTTGTCCCCGGCATGCCACCCTTGTCCCCGGCATGCCACCCTTGTCCCCGGCATGCCACCCTTGTCCCCGGCATGCCACCCTTGTCCCCGGCATGCCACCCTTGTCCCCGGCATGCCACCCTTGTCCCCGGCATGCCACCCTTGTCCCCGGCATGCCACCCTTGTCCCCGGCATGCCACCCTTGTCCCCGGCATGCCACCCTTGTCCCCGGCATGCCACCCTTGTCCCCGGCATGCCACCCTTGTCCCCGGCATGCCACCCTTGTCCCCGGCATGCCACCCTTGTCCCCGGCATGCCACCCTTGTCCCCGGCATGCCACCCTTGTCCCCGGCATGCCACCCTTGTCCCCGGCATGCCACCCTTGTCCCCGGCATGCCACCCTTGTCCCCGGCATGCCACCCTTGTCCCCGGCATGCCACCCTTGTCCCCGGCATGCCACCCTTGTCCCCGGCATGCCACCCTTGTCCCCGGCATGCCACCCTTGTCCCCGGCATGCCACCCTTGTCCCCGGCATGCCACCCTTGTCCCCGGCATGCCACCCTTGTCCCCGGCATGCCACCCTTGTCCCCGGCATGCCACCCTTGTCCCCGGCATGCCACCCTTGTCCCCGGCATGCCACCCTTGTCCCCGGCATGCCACCCTTGTCCCCGGCATGCCACCCTTGTCCCCGGCATGCCACCCTTGTCCCCGGCATGCCACCCTTGTCCCCGGCATGCCACCCTTGTCCCCGGCATGCCACCCTTGTCCCCGGCATGCCACCCTTGTCCCCGGCATGCCACCCTTGTCCCCGGCATGCCACCCTTGTCCCCGGCATGCCACCCTTGTCCCCGGCATGCCACCCTTGTCCCCGGCATGCCACCCTTGTCCCCGGCATGCCACCCTTGTCCCCGGCATGCCACCCTTGTCCCCGGCATGCCACCCTTGTCCCCGGCATGCCACCCTTGTCCCCGGCATGCCACCCTTGTCCCCGGCATGCCACCCTTGTCCCCGGCATGCCACCCTTGTCCCCGGCATGCCACCCTTGTCCCCGGCATGCCACCCTTGTCCCCGGCATGCCACCCTTGTCCCCGGCATGCCACCCTTGTCCCCGGCATGCCACCCTTGTCCCCGGCATGCCACCCTTGTCCCCGGCATGCCACCCTTGTCCCCGGCATGCCACCCTTGTCCCCGGCATGCCACCCTTGTCCCCGGCATGCCACCCTTGTCCCCGGCATGCCACCCTTGTCCCCGGCATGCCACCCTTGTCCCCGGCATGCCACCCTTGTCCCCGGCATGCCACCCTTGTCCCCGGCATGCCACCCTTGTCCCCGGCATGCCACCCTTGTCCCCGGCATGCCACCCTTGTCCCCGGCATGCCACCCTTGTCCCCGGCATGCCACCCTTGTCCCCGGCATGCCACCCTTGTCCCCGGCATGCCACCCTTGTCCCCGGCATGCCACCCTTGTCCCCGGCATGCCACCCTTGTCCCCGGCATGCCACCCTTGTCCCCGGCATGCCACCCTTGTCCCCGGCATGCCACCCTTGTCCCCGGCATGCCACCCTTGTCCCCGGCATGCCACCCTTGTCCCCGGCATGCCACCCTTGTCCCCGGCATGCCACCCTTGTCCCCGGCATGCCACCCTTGTCCCCGGCATGCCACCCTTGTCCCCGGCATGCCACCCTTGTCCCCGGCATGCCACCCTTGTCCCCGGCATGCCACCCTTGTCCCCGGCATGCCACCCTTGTCCCCGGCATGCCACCCTTGTCCCCGGCATGCCACCCTTGTCCCCGGCATGCCACCCTTGTCCCCGGCATGCCACCCTTGTCCCCGGCATGCCACCCTTGTCCCCGGCATGCCACCCTTGTCCCCGGCATGCCACCCTTGTCCCCGGCATGCCACCCTTGTCCCCGGCATGCCACCCTTGTCCCCGGCATGCCACCCTTGTCCCCGGCATGCCACCCTTGTCCCCGGCATGCCACCCTTGTCCCCGGCATGCCACCCTTGTCCCCGGCATGCCACCCTTGTCCCCGGCATGCCACCCTTGTCCCCGGCATGCCACCCTTGTCCCCGGCATGCCACCCTTGTCCCCGGCATGCCACCCTTGTCCCCGGCATGCCACCCTTGTCCCCGGCATGCCACCCTTGTCCCCGGCATGCCACCCTTGTCCCCGGCATGCCACCCTTGTCCCCGGCATGCCACCCTTGTCCCCGGCATGCCACCCTTGTCCCCGGCATGCCACCCTTGTCCCCGGCATGCCACCCTTGTCCCCGGCATGCCACCCTTGTCCCCGGCATGCCACCCTTGTCCCCGGCATGCCACCCTTGTCCCCGGCATGCCACCCTTGTCCCCGGCATGCCACCCTTGTCCCCGGCATGCCACCCTTGTCCCCGGCATGCCACCCTTGTCCCCGGCATGCCACCCTTGTCCCCGGCATGCCACCCTTGTCCCCGGCATGCCACCCTTGTCCCCGGCATGCCACCCTTGTCCCCGGCATGCCACCCTTGTCCCCGGCATGCCACCCTTGTCCCCGGCATGCCACCCTTGTCCCCGGCATGCCACCCTTGTCCCCGGCATGCCACCCTTGTCCCCGGCATGCCACCCTTGTCCCCGGCATGCCACCCTTGTCCCCGGCATGCCACCCTTGTCCCCGGCATGCCACCCTTGTCCCCGGCATGCCACCCTTGTCCCCGGCATGCCACCCTTGTCCCCGGCATGCCACCCTTGTCCCCGGCATGCCACCCTTGTCCCCGGCATGCCACCCTTGTCCCCGGCATGCCACCCTTGTCCCCGGCATGCCACCCTTGTCCCCGGCATGCCACCCTTGTCCCCGGCATGCCACCCTTGTCCCCGGCATGCCACCCTTGTCCCCGGCATGCCACCCTTGTCCCCGGCATGCCACCCTTGTCCCCGGCATGCCACCCTTGTCCCCGGCATGCCACCCTTGTCCCCGGCATGCCACCCTTGTCCCCGGCATGCCACCCTTGTCCCCGGCATGCCACCCTTGTCCCCGGCATGCCACCCTTGTCCCCGGCATGCCACCCTTGTCCCCGGCATGCCACCCTTGTCCCCGGCATGCCACCCTTGTCCCCGGCATGCCACCCTTGTCCCCGGCATGCCACCCTTGTCCCCGGCATGCCACCCTTGTCCCCGGCATGCCACCCTTGTCCCCGGCATGCCACCCTTGTCCCCGGCATGCCACCCTTGTCCCCGGCATGCCACCCTTGTCCCCGGCATGCCACCCTTGTCCCCGGCATGCCACCCTTGTCCCCGGCATGCCACCCTTGTCCCCGGCATGCCACCCTTGTCCCCGGCATGCCACCCTTGTCCCCGGCATGCCACCCTTGTCCCCGGCATGCCACCCTTGTCCCCGGCATGCCACCCTTGTCCCCGGCATGCCACCCTTGTCCCCGGCATGCCACCCTTGTCCCCGGCATGCCACCCTTGTCCCCGGCATGCCACCCTTGTCCCCGGCATGCCACCCTTGTCCCCGGCATGCCACCCTTGTCCCCGGCATGCCACCCTTGTCCCCGGCATGCCACCCTTGTCCCCGGCATGCCACCCTTGTCCCCGGCATGCCACCCTTGTCCCCGGCATGCCACCCTTGTCCCCGGCATGCCACCCTTGTCCCCGGCATGCCACCCTTGTCCCCGGCATGCCACCCTTGTCCCCGGCATGCCACCCTTGTCCCCGGCATGCCACCCTTGTCCCCGGCATGCCACCCTTGTCCCCGGCATGCCACCCTTGTCCCCGGCATGCCACCCTTGTCCCCGGCATGCCACCCTTGTCCCCGGCATGCCACCCTTGTCCCCGGCATGCCACCCTTGTCCCCGGCATGCCACCCTTGTCCCCGGCATGCCACCCTTGTCCCCGGCATGCCACCCTTGTCCCCGGCATGCCACCCTTGTCCCCGGCATGCCACCCTTGTCCCCGGCATGCCACCCTTGTCCCCGGCATGCCACCCTTGTCCCCGGCATGCCACCCTTGTCCCCGGCATGCCACCCTTGTCCCCGGCATGCCACCCTTGTCCCCGGCATGCCACCCTTGTCCCCGGCATGCCACCCTTGTCCCCGGCATGCCACCCTTGTCCCCGGCATGCCACCCTTGTCCCCGGCATGCCACCCTTGTCCCCGGCATGCCACCCTTGTCCCCGGCATGCCACCCTTGTCCCCGGCATGCCACCCTTGTCCCCGGCATGCCACCCTTGTCCCCGGCATGCCACCCTTGTCCCCGGCATGCCACCCTTGTCCCCGGCATGCCACCCTTGTCCCCGGCATGCCACCCTTGTCCCCGGCATGCCACCCTTGTCCCCGGCATGCCACCCTTGTCCCCGGCATGCCACCCTTGTCCCCGGCATGCCACCCTTGTCCCCGGCATGCCACCCTTGTCCCCGGCATGCCACCCTTGTCCCCGGCATGCCACCCTTGTCCCCGGCATGCCACCCTTGTCCCCGGCATGCCACCCTTGTCCCCGGCATGCCACCCTTGTCCCCGGCATGCCACCCTTGTCCCCGGCATGCCACCCTTGTCCCCGGCATGCCACCCTTGTCCCCGGCATGCCACCCTTGTCCCCGGCATGCCACCCTTGTCCCCGGCATGCCACCCTTGTCCCCGGCATGCCACCCTTGTCCCCGGCATGCCACCCTTGTCCCCGGCATGCCACCCTTGTCCCCGGCATGCCACCCTTGTCCCCGGCATGCCACCCTTGTCCCCGGCATGCCACCCTTGTCCCCGGCATGCCACCCTTGTCCCCGGCATGCCACCCTTGTCCCCGGCATGCCACCCTTGTCCCCGGCATGCCACCCTTGTCCCCGGCATGCCACCCTTGTCCCCGGCATGCCACCCTTGTCCCCGGCATGCCACCCTTGTCCCCGGCATGCCACCCTTGTCCCCGGCATGCCACCCTTGTCCCCGGCATGCCACCCTTGTCCCCGGCATGCCACCCTTGTCCCCGGCATGCCACCCTTGTCCCCGGCATGCCACCCTTGTCCCCGGCATGCCACCCTTGTCCCCGGCATGCCACCCTTGTCCCCGGCATGCCACCCTTGTCCCCGGCATGCCACCCTTGTCCCCGGCATGCCACCCTTGTCCCCGGCATGCCACCCTTGTCCCCGGCATGCCACCCTTGTCCCCGGCATGCCACCCTTGTCCCCGGCATGCCACCCTTGTCCCCGGCATGCCACCCTTGTCCCCGGCATGCCACCCTTGTCCCCGGCATGCCACCCTTGTCCCCGGCATGCCACCCTTGTCCCCGGCATGCCACCCTTGTCCCCGGCATGCCACCCTTGTCCCCGGCATGCCACCCTTGTCCCCGGCATGCCACCCTTGTCCCCGGCATGCCACCCTTGTCCCCGGCATGCCACCCTTGTCCCCGGCATGCCACCCTTGTCCCCGGCATGCCACCCTTGTCCCCGGCATGCCACCCTTGTCCCCGGCATGCCACCCTTGTCCCCGGCATGCCACCCTTGTCCCCGGCATGCCACCCTTGTCCCCGGCATGCCACCCTTGTCCCCGGCATGCCACCCTTGTCCCCGGCATGCCACCCTTGTCCCCGGCATGCCACCCTTGTCCCCGGCATGCCACCCTTGTCCCCGGCATGCCACCCTTGTCCCCGGCATGCCACCCTTGTCCCCGGCATGCCACCCTTGTCCCCGGCATGCCACCCTTGTCCCCGGCATGCCACCCTTGTCCCCGGCATGCCACCCTTGTCCCCGGCATGCCACCCTTGTCCCCGGCATGCCACCCTTGTCCCCGGCATGCCACCCTTGTCCCCGGCATGCCACCCTTGTCCCCGGCATGCCACCCTTGTCCCCGGCATGCCACCCTTGTCCCCGGCATGCCACCCTTGTCCCCGGCATGCCACCCTTGTCCCCGGCATGCCACCCTTGTCCCCGGCATGCCACCCTTGTCCCCGGCATGCCACCCTTGTCCCCGGCATGCCACCCTTGTCCCCGGCATGCCACCCTTGTCCCCGGCATGCCACCCTTGTCCCCGGCATGCCACCCTTGTCCCCGGCATGCCACCCTTGTCCCCGGCATGCCACCCTTGTCCCCGGCATGCCACCCTTGTCCCCGGCATGCCACCCTTGTCCCCGGCATGCCACCCTTGTCCCCGGCATGCCACCCTTGTCCCCGGCATGCCACCCTTGTCCCCGGCATGCCACCCTTGTCCCCGGCATGCCACCCTTGTCCCCGGCATGCCACCCTTGTCCCCGGCATGCCACCCTTGTCCCCGGCATGCCACCCTTGTCCCCGGCATGCCACCCTTGTCCCCGGCATGCCACCCTTGTCCCCGGCATGCCACCCTTGTCCCCGGCATGCCACCCTTGTCCCCGGCATGCCACCCTTGTCCCCGGCATGCCACCCTTGTCCCCGGCATGCCACCCTTGTCCCCGGCATGCCACCCTTGTCCCCGGCATGCCACCCTTGTCCCCGGCATGCCACCCTTGTCCCCGGCATGCCACCCTTGTCCCCGGCATGCCACCCTTGTCCCCGGCATGCCACCCTTGTCCCCGGCATGCCACCCTTGTCCCCGGCATGCCACCCTTGTCCCCGGCATGCCACCCTTGTCCCCGGCATGCCACCCTTGTCCCCGGCATGCCACCCTTGTCCCCGGCATGCCACCCTTGTCCCCGGCATGCCACCCTTGTCCCCGGCATGCCACCCTTGTCCCCGGCATGCCACCCTTGTCCCCGGCATGCCACCCTTGTCCCCGGCATGCCACCCTTGTCCCCGGCATGCCACCCTTGTCCCCGGCATGCCACCCTTGTCCCCGGCATGCCACCCTTGTCCCCGGCATGCCACCCTTGTCCCCGGCATGCCACCCTTGTCCCCGGCATGCCACCCTTGTCCCCGGCATGCCACCCTTGTCCCCGGCATGCCACCCTTGTCCCCGGCATGCCACCCTTGTCCCCGGCATGCCACCCTTGTCCCCGGCATGCCACCCTTGTCCCCGGCATGCCACCCTTGTCCCCGGCATGCCACCCTTGTCCCCGGCATGCCACCCTTGTCCCCGGCATGCCACCCTTGTCCCCGGCATGCCACCCTTGTCCCCGGCATGCCACCCTTGTCCCCGGCATGCCACCCTTGTCCCCGGCATGCCACCCTTGTCCCCGGCATGCCACCCTTGTCCCCGGCATGCCACCCTTGTCCCCGGCATGCCACCCTTGTCCCCGGCATGCCACCCTTGTCCCCGGCATGCCACCCTTGTCCCCGGCATGCCACCCTTGTCCCCGGCATGCCACCCTTGTCCCCGGCATGCCACCCTTGTCCCCGGCATGCCACCCTTGTCCCCGGCATGCCACCCTTGTCCCCGGCATGCCACCCTTGTCCCCGGCATGCCACCCTTGTCCCCGGCATGCCACCCTTGTCCCCGGCATGCCACCCTTGTCCCCGGCATGCCACCCTTGTCCCCGGCATGCCACCCTTGTCCCCGGCATGCCACCCTTGTCCCCGGCATGCCACCCTTGTCCCCGGCATGCCACCCTTGTCCCCGGCATGCCACCCTTGTCCCCGGCATGCCACCCTTGTCCCCGGCATGCCACCCTTGTCCCCGGCATGCCACCCTTGTCCCCGGCATGCCACCCTTGTCCCCGGCATGCCACCCTTGTCCCCGGCATGCCACCCTTGTCCCCGGCATGCCACCCTTGTCCCCGGCATGCCACCCTTGTCCCCGGCATGCCACCCTTGTCCCCGGCATGCCACCCTTGTCCCCGGCATGCCACCCTTGTCCCCGGCATGCCACCCTTGTCCCCGGCATGCCACCCTTGTCCCCGGCATGCCACCCTTGTCCCCGGCATGCCACCCTTGTCCCCGGCATGCCACCCTTGTCCCCGGCATGCCACCCTTGTCCCCGGCATGCCACCCTTGTCCCCGGCATGCCACCCTTGTCCCCGGCATGCCACCCTTGTCCCCGGCATGCCACCCTTGTCCCCGGCATGCCACCCTTGTCCCCGGCATGCCACCCTTGTCCCCGGCATGCCACCCTTGTCCCCGGCATGCCACCCTTGTCCCCGGCATGCCACCCTTGTCCCCGGCATGCCACCCTTGTCCCCGGCATGCCACCCTTGTCCCCGGCATGCCACCCTTGTCCCCGGCATGCCACCCTTGTCCCCGGCATGCCACCCTTGTCCCCGGCATGCCACCCTTGTCCCCGGCATGCCACCCTTGTCCCCGGCATGCCACCCTTGTCCCCGGCATGCCACCCTTGTCCCCGGCATGCCACCCTTGTCCCCGGCATGCCACCCTTGTCCCCGGCATGCCACCCTTGTCCCCGGCATGCCACCCTTGTCCCCGGCATGCCACCCTTGTCCCCGGCATGCCACCCTTGTCCCCGGCATGCCACCCTTGTCCCCGGCATGCCACCCTTGTCCCCGGCATGCCACCCTTGTCCCCGGCATGCCACCCTTGTCCCCGGCATGCCACCCTTGTCCCCGGCATGCCACCCTTGTCCCCGGCATGCCACCCTTGTCCCCGGCATGCCACCCTTGTCCCCGGCATGCCACCCTTGTCCCCGGCATGCCACCCTTGTCCCCGGCATGCCACCCTTGTCCCCGGCATGCCACCCTTGTCCCCGGCATGCCACCCTTGTCCCCGGCATGCCACCCTTGTCCCCGGCATGCCACCCTTGTCCCCGGCATGCCACCCTTGTCCCCGGCATGCCACCCTTGTCCCCGGCATGCCACCCTTGTCCCCGGCATGCCACCCTTGTCCCCGGCATGCCACCCTTGTCCCCGGCATGCCACCCTTGTCCCCGGCATGCCACCCTTGTCCCCGGCATGCCACCCTTGTCCCCGGCATGCCACCCCACCCATCCCCATCCCCCACCCCACATCCTCCATCCCACCCCACATCCTCCATCCCACCCCACATCCTCCATCCCACCCCACATCCTCCATCCCACCCCACATCCTCCATCCCACCCACATCTTCCATCCCACCCCACATCCTCCATCCCACCCCACATCTTCCATCCCACCCCACATCCTCCATCCCACCCCACATCCTCCATCCCACCCCACATCCTCCATCCCACCCCACATCCTCCATCCCACCCCACATCTTCCATCCCACCCCACATCCTCCATCCCACCCCACATCTTCCATCCCACCCCACATCCTCCATCCCACCCCACATCTCCATCCCACCCCACATCCTCCATCCCACCCCACATCCTTCCATCCCACCCCACATCCTCCATCCCACCCCACATCCTCCATCCCACCCCACATCTTCCATCCCACCCCACATCCTCCATCCCACCCCACATCCTCCATCCCACCCCACATCTTCCATCCCACCCCACATCCTCCATCCCACCCCACATCCTCCATCCCACCCCACATCCTCCATCCCACCCCACATCTTCCATCCCACCCCACATCCTCCATCCCACCCCACATCTTCCATCCCACCCCACATCCTCCATCCCACCCCACATCTTCCATCCCACCCCACATCCTCCATCCCACCCCACATCTTCCATCCCACCCCACATCCTCCATCCCACCCGCACCTGCACGTGCCACCGCATGTCTCCGGAGTGTCGGGAGGAAGCGCTGCACTGCAGCCTGCGTGCCACACCGACTCCCATGCCACACCGACTCCCATGCCACACCGACTCCCATGCCACACCGACTCCCATGCCACACCGACTCCCATGCCCCACCGACTCCCATGCCACACCGACTCCCATGCCCCACCGACTCCCATGCCCCACCGACTCCCATGCCACACCGACTCCCATGCCACACCGACTCCCATGCCACACCGACTCCCATGCCACACCGACTCCCATGCCACACCGACTCCCATGCCCCACCGACTCCCATGCCACACCGACTCCCATGCCCCACCGACTCCCATGCCACACCGACTCCCATGCCACACCGACTCCCATGCCACACCGACTCCCATGCCCCACCGACTCCCATGCCACACCGACTCCCATGCCCCACCGACTCCCATGCCCCACCGACTCCCATGCCACACCGACTCCCATGCCACACCGACTCCCATGCCACACCGACTCCCATGCCACACCGACTCCCATGCCACACCGACTCCCATGCCCCACCGACTCCCATGCCACACCGACTCCCATGCCACACCGACTCCCATGCCACACCGACTCCCATGCCACACCGACTCCCATGCCCCACCGACTCCCATGCCACACCGACTCCCATGCCACACCGACTCCCATGCCACACCGACTCCCATGCCACACCGACTCCCATGCCACACCGACTCCCATGCCACACCGACTCCCATGCCACACCGACTCCCATGCCCCACCGACTCCCATGCCACACCGACTCCCATGCCACACCGACTCCCATGCCACACCGACTCCCATGCCACACCGACTCCCATGCCACACCAACTCCCATGCCACACCGACTCCCATGCCACACCGACTCCCATGCCACACCGACTCCCATGCCACACCGACTCCCATGCCCCACCGACTCCCATGCCCCACCAACTCCCATGCCCCACCAACTCCCATGCCCCACCAACTCCCATGCCCAGCCCATCCCCAAGCCCAACCCGCCACCCCCCACCCCCCCACCCACCTGCACGTGCCACCGCATGTCCCCGGAGTGTCGGGAGGAAGCGCTGCGCTGCAGCCTGCGGGCCACCGCCCCCACCGCCCCGACTGCCCCCTCCCCCGCCACCAGCGAGGCGTCAGCGGGGTCTAACCCCACTGGGAGGGCGTGAGTGGTGAGCTCGAATTCTGCCAGCACTGGCTTGTGGTCGCTGCAGGGAGGGAGAGGAGTGGGAGGGAGTGGAGTGCGGTTTAAAGGGTCAGCCGGGTCTAACCCCACTGGGAGGGCGTGAGTGGTGAGCTCGAATTCTGCCAGCACTGGCTTGTGGTCGCTGCAAGGAAAGGAGGAAGGGGAGAAGTAATAAGAGGGAGTAGGAGGGGGTGGAGCGCGGTTTGAACTCAGCCTGCGTGCCACCGCACCCACAACCCCCTCCGCCACCAGTGCTGCATCAGCGGGGTCCAATCCCACTCGGAGGGCGTGAGTAGTGAGCTCGAATTCTGCCGGGTCTAATGGGAAAGGGTCAACCGGGTCAGCCGGGTCAGCCAGGTCTAACCCCACTGGCAGGGCGTGAGTGGTGAGTTCAGACTCCGCTAGTATTGGTTTGTGGTCGCTGCAGGGAGCAACAGGGAGAAACAGGAGTGAGAGGGAGTGGACTGCGGTTCGCTGCAGCTTCCTTGCAACCACACCCACAACCCCCTCCGCCACCAGTGCTGCATCAGTTGGGTCTTCTGAGACGTCTCAAAAGTCATAAGCCGGGTCTATCTAAACCCACTGGCTGGCAGGGCGTGTTTTGAGACGTCTCAGAACTCAGCCGGGTCCAGGCCCCCACTGGCAGGGCGCGAGTGTTGAGCTCGAATGAAGGGAATGGTGAAGGGAATGGTGAAGGGAATGGTGAAGGGAATTCTGCCAGCACTGGCTTGTGGTCGCTGGATTGGGGGGGAAAGGGGGAAAGCGCGAAAGCAGTGCGGAACGGAGGCAACACTGTTGTAGCCACGCCCACCCGTCTGATCACAGCTCTACTAAGGAGTTACCATACCAATCGAGCCCCATTTAGAGGCCATGGTTCGATACGTGGCAGCAAGTGATTAGAGTATGACACCTAGAGTAGGTTTGGTGTTTGTGTAGGAACACGCTTGTAGGAACACGTTTGTAGCGATGCCCACCCGTATGATCACAGCTCTACTAAGGAGTTACCATACCTTCCCTTCCCCTTCGCCCCACCTGCTGCTCCCCGCGCAATGAGCAGCATAGTTTAGTTTTTAGGCGCCTCAAAACTAGACTCCCCGTGCCATGAGCAGCATAGTTTAGTTTTGAGGCGCCTCAAAACTAGACTCCCCGCGCCATGAGCAGCATAGTATCGCAAATCCCATCGAGCCCCAGTTGGAAACCATGGATGGTTCAATACGTGTTTCGAGACGTCTCAAAACACCCAGTTAGGAACCATGGTTCAATACGTGGCAGCAACTTGTCAGTTCAGACACCTGAGAGCATCGTATCTCGTGCACACGAGCTGGCAGCACCATTGGAATCAGCCCCACCCACCTCCCTACCTACCACCCCCCACCCCCACCTGCTCCCCCCGTCATGCGCGGCATGATAGCGAGTGCAAGGCAGCTGGCATGATAGCGAGTGCAAGGCAGCTGGCATGATAGCGAGTGCAAGGCAGCTGGCATGATAGCGAGTGCAAGGCAGCTGGCATGATAGCGAGTGCAAGGCAGCTGGCAGCACCATGACAAACACACCTTCACCAACTGCATCTCACACTCTCCCCTTCACCAACTGCATCTCACACTGAGCTGAGCTCCCAAACCCCTCACCTCAACACTCTTCCACCTCACCTGCTCCCCACCTCACCTGCTCCCCACCTCACCTGCTCCCCACGTCGTGAGCTGCATCGCAGCGAGCGCAAGACAGCTGGCAGCCGGGCAGTGAGCGCAATACCTTTCATACCACCTACCTCTCATTACCTTCCCCTACCCCCACCTCCTCCCCACCCTCACCACACCCCCACCTGCTCCCCACGTCGTGCGCGGCGTCGTAGCGAGTGCACGCCAGCTGGCAGCCGGGCAGCGAGCGCCAGAGGATGCGGTCGCACCACGCTGGTAACCGCTTGCTGTTGTACTTCCCCACTTCGTTGCGGATCACCTGTCATGGTTGGGGTAGGTGGGGAAGGGGAAGGCGAGGGATTATGGCCAGAGGATGCGGTCGCACCACGCTGGTAACCGCTTGCTGTTGTACTTCCCCACTTCGTTGCGAATGACCTACAATGGGGGGGGGGGGGGGGGGGAGAGGAAGTGGCGAGGAAAGAGATGAAAGGCTGCCCACCACGCTGCAGGCGCTTGCTGAGCGCATGCCGTCGCACCACGCTGGTAACCACTTGCTGTTGTGTCTCCCCACTTCGTTGCGAATGACCTGTGATGGGAAAGAAGGGAAGGGTGATGGGAACAGGGAAGCCAACGCAGCAGCAGAGCAGGGCGGCAGCCGGGAAGGGAGGGCCAGAGAATGTGAAAGAGGTGTGTCGGTGTGAAGGGAGGGCCGGAGAATGTGAAAGAGGTGTGTCGGTGTGAAGGGAGGGCCAGAGAATGTGAAAGAGGTGTGTCGGTGTGAAGGGAGGGCCAGAGAATGTGAAAGAGGTGTGTCGGTGTGAAGGGAGGGCCAGAGAATGTGAAAGAGGTGTGTCGGTGTGAAGGGAGGGCCAGAGAATGTGAAAGAGGTGTGTCGGTGTGAAGGGAGGGCCAGAGAATGTGAAAGAGGTGTGTCGGTGTGAAGGGAGGGCCAGAGAATGTGAAAGAGGTGTGTCGGTGTGAAGGGAGGGCCAGAGAATGTGAAAGAGGTGTGTCGGTGTGAAGGGAGGGCCAGAGAATGTGAAAGAGGTGTGTCGGTGTGAAGGGAGGGCCAGAGAATGTGAAAGAGGTGTGTCGGTGTGAAGGGAGGGCCAGAGAATGTGAAAGAGGTGTGTCGGTGTGAAGGGAGGGCCAGAGAATGTGAAAGAGGTGTGTCGGTGTGAAGGGAGGGCCAGAGAATGTGAAAGAGGTGTGTCGGTGTGAAGGGAGGGCCAGAGAATGTGAAAGAGGTGTGTCGGTGTGAAGGGAGGGCCAGAGAATGTGAAAGAGGTGTGTCGGTGTGAAGGGAGGGCCGGAGAATGTGAAAGAGGTGTGTCGGTGTGAAGGGAGGGCCAGAGAATGTGAAAGAGGTGTGTCGGTGTGAAGGGAGGGCCAGAGAATGTGAAAGAGGTGTGTCGGTGTGAAGGGAGGGCCAGAGAATGTGAAAGAGGTGTGTCGGTGTGAAGGGAGGGCCAGAGAATGTGAAAGAGGTGTGTCGGTGTGAAGGGAGGGCCAGAGAATGTGAAAGAGGTGTGTCGGTGTGAAGGGAGGGCCAGAGAATGTGAAAGAGGTGTGTCGGTGTGAAGGGAGGGCCAGAGAATGTGAAAGAGGTGTGTCGGTGTGAAGGGAGGGCCAGAGAATGTGAAAGAGGTGTGTCGGTGTGAAGGGAGGGCCAGAGAATGTGAAAGAGGTGTGTCGGTGTGAAGGGAGGGCCAGAGAATGTGAAAGAGGTGTGTCGGTGTGAAGGGAGGGCCAGAGAATGCGGTAGCCTTTTGAGTCGATTCAAAATTCGACTCATCACAAGAGAATGCGGTCGCTCGCACCACGCTGGTAGCCGCCGCTTGCTGCTGTATCGGCCCACCCACCCACCTCGTTGCGAGTGCCCTGTTGGTGTGGGGAGGGGAGAGGCACGGGGTTGTGGTTAGAGCATGGTAACCTTCGCCCCACCTTGTTGGGGAGGGATGGAAAAGGGATGTGGTGGGGTGGGGGAGGGGAGAAGCTATGCACCACGCTGGTAGCCGCCGCTTGCTGTTGTATCGGCCCACCTCGTTGCGAGTGCCCTGGTGGAGAGAGGTGGGGGAAGAGGTGAGAGGGGAGGCGAGGAGAGGAGAGGCGAGGCGAGGAGAGGAGAGGCGAGGCGAGGAGAGGAGAGGCGAGGCGAGGAGAGGAGAGGCGAGGCGAGGAGAGGAGAGGCGAGGCGAGGAGAGGAGAGGCGAGGCGAGGAGAGGAGAGGCGAGGCGAGGAGAGGAGAGGCGAGGCGAGGAGAGGGATGGAGAAAGCTATGCACCACGCTGGCAGGAGCTTGCTGCTGTATAGCAAGCCCCACCGAGGTGTGAAAGAGGTGAGTCGGTGTGAAGTGAAAGAGGTGAGTCGGTGTGAAGGGGAGAAGCAGCGGATGAAGGAATGAATTGAAGGGACGTAACGCGAAAGGGTCAGCTCGACGGAAATCATTCTTGGGGAATTCTCAGATGAAAAGTGAAAGGATTTCTTCCGCTGGCCCTTTTCATTATTGAGGGGGAGAGGAGCGGTGGGGTGGGGGAGGAGAGTGGGAGGGGAGAACGTCTTGAGTCAAATCACAGGTCAGGATTTGAGATTCGAGGCATAGGTGGGTGGTGGCTTGCCTTGAATGTAGGGGCAAAGGTGATCGGCGCTTCTTGAAACTTGTAGAAAACTCGGCCCTCCCGAATCTCCCTCTGCAACTGCATTGACTCCAAGGGGAGGCAGCAGAAGAGGGGAGGGGGGTTGGGTTCGGGGGTGCCAAGCAGAGGGAAGGGAGCGACGAGATGAGGCGAAGGTGATGGGTGCTTCTTGAAACTTGTGAAACACTCGGCTCCGCCCTCCCGAATCTGCAACTGCATTGACTCCAAGGGGAGGCAGCAGAAGGGGAAAGGGACGCAACTGCATCACTCCATGGGATGGGGGCATGTGGGGGAAGGGGGCATGGGGGGGAAGGGGGCATGGGGGGGAAGGGGGCATGGGGGGAAGGGGCAATGGGGGGAAAGGTCGCATGGGGGGAAAGGAGGCATGGGGAGGGGGGATTTGATTGCAGGGAGCAGTTGAGTATGTGGGAAATTGAATCAAGTGAGGAGAGAGGTTTCATAGCAAGTTTGTGGACAAGCCGCACTCCACCGCTCCGTACCTCGTCATACTCCAGCAGAGCGTCAAACTCCCTGTTGCGGATCTGCTCCAACGTGCTCTCATGCACCGCTGCCCGCCTGCATGCATGGGTAGAGGGAAAGGGTGGGCGGAAGGAAGGGGTGGGGCGAAGGAAAGGCGTGTTATGAGTCGATTCAAAACTGCGTCAAACTCCCTGTTGCGGATCTGCTCCAACGTCTCATGCACCGCCGCTCTCCTGCACAGGTGGGTGTGGGAAAGCGGGTAGGTGGCGAGAGGGAAACGAGGGGAAGTGGATGGGGCGGAGGAACAAGGGAGAGGAAAGGGGTGGGCGGAGGAACAAGGGAGAGGAAAGGGGTGGGCGGAGGAACAAGGGAGAGGAAAGGGGTGGGCGGAGGAACAAGGGAGAGGAAAGGGGTGGGCGGAGGAACAAGGGAGAGGAAAGGGGTGGGCGGAGGAACAAGGGAGAGGAAAGGGGTGGGCGGAGGAACAAGGGAGAGGAAAGGGGTGGGCGGAGGAACAAGGGAGAGGAAAGGGGTGGGCGGAGGAACAAGGGAGAGGAAAGGGGTGGGCGGAGGAACAAGGGAGAGGAAGGGGTGGGCGGAGGAACAAGGGAGAGGAAAGGGTGGGCGGAGGAACAAGGGAGAGAAAGGGTGGGCGGAGGAACAAGGGAGAGGAAGGGTGGGCGGAGGAACAAGGGAGAGGAAAGGGGTGGGCGGAGGAACAAGGGAGAGGAAAGGGTGGGCGGAGGAACAAGGGAGAGGAAAGGGGGGGGGCGGAGGAACAAGGGAGAGGAAAGGGGTGGGCGGAGGAACAAGGGAGAGGAAAGGGGTGGGCGGAGGAACAAGGGAGAGGAAAGGGGTGGGCGGAACAAGGGAGAGGAAAAGGGGTGGGCGGAGGAACAAGGGAGAGGAAAGGGGTGGGCGGAGGAACAAGGGAGAGAAAGGGGTGGGCGGAGGAACAAGGGAGAGGAAAGGGTGGGCGGAGGAACAAGGGAGAGGAAAGGGTGGGGCGGAGGAACAAGGGAGAGGAAAGGGGTGGGCGGAGGAACAAGGGAGAGGAAAGGGGTGGGCGGAGGAACAAGGGAGAGGAAAGGGGTGGGCGGAGGAACAAGGGAGAGGAAAGGGGTGGGCGGAGGAACAAGGGAGAGGAAAGGGGTGGGCGGAGGAACAAGGGAGAGGAAAGGGGTGGGCGGAGGAACAAGGGAGAGGAAAGGGGTGGGCGGAGGAACAAGGGAGAGGAAAGGGGTGGGCGGAGGAACAAGGGAGAGGAAAGGGGTGGGCGGAGGAACAAGGGAGAGGAAAGGGGTGGGCGGAGGAACAAGGGAGAGGAAAGGGGTGGGCGGAGGAACAAGGGAGAGGAAAGGGGTGGGCGGAGGAACAAGGGAGAGGAAAGGGGTGGGCGGAGGAACAAGGGAGAGGAAAGGGGTGGGCGGAGGAACAAGGGAGAGGAAAGGGTGGGCGGAGGAACAAGGGAGAGGAAAGGGGTGGGCGGAGGAACAAGGGAGAGGAAAGGGGGGGGCGGAGGAACAAGGGAGAGGAAAGGGTGGGCGGAGGAACAAGGGAGAGGAAAGGGGTGGGCGGAGGAACAAGGGAGAGGAAGGGGTGGGCGGAGGAACAAGGGAGAGGGCGGAGGAACAAGGGAGAGGAAAGGGGTGGGCGGAGGAACAAGGGAGAGGAAAGGGGTGGGCGGAGGAACAAGGGAGAGGAAAGGGGTGGGCGGAGGAACAGGGAGAGGAAAGGGGTGGGCGGAGGAACAAGGGAGAGGAAAGGGGTGGGCGGAGGAACAAGGGAGAGGAAAGGGGTGGGCGGAGGAACAAGGGAGAGGAAAGGGGTGGGCGGAGGAACAAGGGAGAGGAAAGGGGTGGGCGGAGGAACAAGGGAGAGGAAAGGGGTGGGCGGAGGAACAAGGGAGAGGAAAGGGGTGGGCGGAGGAACAAGGGAGAGGAAAGGGGTGGGCGGAGGAACAAGGGAGAGGAAAGGGGTGGGCGGAGGAACAAGGGAGAGGAAAGGGGTGGGCGGAGGAACAAGGGAGAGGAAAGGGGTGGCGGAGGAACAAGGGAGAGGAAAGGGGTGGGCGGAGGAACAAGGGAGAGGAAAGGGGTGGTCGGAGGAACAAGGGAGAGGAAAGGGGTGGGCGGAGGAACAAGGGAGAGGAAAGGGGTGGGCGGAGGAACAAGGGAGAGGAAAGGGGTGGGCGGAGGAACAAGGGAGAGGAAAGGGGTGGGCGGAGGAACAAGGGAGAGGAAAGGGGTGGCGGAGGAACAAGGAGAGGAAAGGGGTGGGCGGAGGAACAAGGGAGAGGAAAGGGGTGGGCGGAGGAACAAGGGAGAGGAAAGGGGTGGGCGGAGGAACAAGGGAGAGGAAAGGGGTGGGCGGAGGAACAAGGGAGAGGAAAGGGGTGGGCGGAGGAACAAGGGAGAGGAAAGGGGTGGGCGGAGGAACAAGGGAGAGGAAAGGGGTGGGCGGAGGAACAAGGGAGAGGAAAGGGGTGGGCGGAGGAACAAGGGAGAGGAAAGGGGTGGGCGGAGGAACAAGGGAGAGGAAAGGGGTGGGCGGAGGAACAAGGGAGAGGAAAGGGGTGGGCGGAGGAACAAGGGAGAGGAAAGGGGTGGGCGGAGGAACAAGGGAGAGGAAAGGGGTGGGCGGAGGAACAAGGGAGAGGAAAGGGGTGGGCGGAGGAACAAGGGAGAGGAAAGGGGTGGGCGGAGGAACAAGGGAGAGGAAAGGGGTGGGCGGAGGAACAAGGGAGAGGAAAGGGGTGGGCGGAGGAACAAGGGAGAGGAAAGGGGTGGGCGGAGGAACAAGGGAGAGGAAAGGGGTGGGCGGAGGAACAAGGGAGAGGAAAGGGGTGGGCGGAGGAACAAGGGAGAGGAAAGGGGTGGGCGGAGGAACAAGGGAGAGGAAAGGGGTGGGCGGAGGAACAAGGGAGAGGAAAGGGGTGGGCGGAGGAACAAGGGAGAGGAAAGGGGTGGGCGGAGGAACAAGGGAGAGGAAAGGGGTGGGCGGAGGAACAAGGGAGAGGAAAGGGGTGGGCGGAGGAACAAGGGAGAGGAAAGGGGTGGGCGGAGGAACAAGGGAGAGGAAAGGGTGGGCGGAGGAACAAGGGAGAGGAAAGGGGTGGGCGGAGGAACAAGGAGAGGAAAGGGGTGGGCGGAGGAACAAGGGAGAGGAAAGGGGTGGGCGGAGGAACAAGGGAGAGGAAAGGGGTGGGCGGAGGAACAAGGGAGAGGAAAGGGGTGGGCGGAGGAACAAGGGAGAGGAAAGGGGTGGGCGGAGGAACAAGGGAGAGGAAAGGGGTGGGCGGAGGAACAAGGGAGAGGAAAGGGGTGGGCGGAGGAACAAGGGAGAGGAAAGGGGTGGGCGGAGGAACAAGGGAGAGGAAAGGGGTGGGCGGAGGAACAAGGGAGAGGAAAGGGGTGGGCGGAGGAACAAGGGAGAGGAAAGGGGTGGGCGGAGGAACAAGGGAGAGCAAAGGGGTGGGCGGAGGAACAAGGGAGAGGAAAGGGGTGGGCGGAGGAACAAGGGAGAGGAAAGGGGTGGGCGGAGGAACAAGGGAGAGGAAAGGGGTGGGCGGAGGAACAGG
Source organism: Closterium sp. Yama58-4 (assembly GCA_947470075.1). Taxonomy (NCBI): domain Eukaryota; kingdom Viridiplantae; phylum Streptophyta; class Zygnematophyceae; order Desmidiales; family Closteriaceae; genus Closterium; species Closterium sp. Yama58-4. The sequence goes on from CANIUD010000447.1 coordinate 169,367, forward strand.
GAGAGGAAAGGGGTGGGCGGAGGAACAAGGGAGAGGAAAGGGGTGGGCGGAGGAACAAGGGAGAGGAAAGGGGTGGGCGGAGGAACAAGGGAGAGGAAAGGGGTGGGCGGAGGAACAAGGGAGAGGAAAGGGTGGGCGGAGGAACAAGGGAGAGGAAAGGGGTGGGCGGAGGAACAAGGGAGAGGAAAGGGGTGGGCGGAGGAACAAGGAGAGGAAAGGGGTGGGCGGAGGAACAAGGGAGAGGAAAGGGGTGGGCGGAGGAACAAGGGAGAGGAAAGGGGTGGGCGGAGGAACAAGGGAGAGGAAAGGGTGGGCGGAGGAACAAGGGAGAGGAAAGGGGTGGGCGGAGGAACAAGGGAGAGGAAAGGGTGGGCGGAGGAACAAGGGAGAGGAAGGGGTGGTCGGAGGAACAAGGGAGAGGAAAGGGGTGGGCGGAGGAACAAGGGAGAGGAAAGGGGTGGGCGGAGGAACAAGGGAGAGGAAAGGGGTGGGCGGAGGAACAAGGGAGAGGAAAGGGGTGGGCGGAGGAACAAGGGAGAGGAAAGGGGTGGGCGGAGGAACAAGGGAGAGGAAAGGGGTGGGCGGAGGAACAAGGGAGAGGAAAGGGGTGGGCGGAGGAACAAGGGAGAGGAAAGGGGTGGGCGGAGGAACAAGGGAGAGGAAAGGGGTGGGCGGAGGAACAAGGGAGAGGAAAGGGGTGGGCGGAGGAACAAGGGAGAGGAAAGGGGTGGGCGGAGGAACAAGGGAGAGGAAAGGGGTGGGCGGAGGAACAAGGGAGAGGAAAGGGGTGGGCGGAGGAACAAGGGAGAGGAAAGGGGTGGGCGGAGGAACAAGGGAGAGGAAAGGGGTGGGCGGAGGAACAAGGGAGAGGAAAGGGGTGGGCGGAGGAACAAGGGAGAGGAAAGGGGTGGGCGGAGGAACAAGGGAGAGGAAAGGGGTGGGCGGAGGAACAAGGGAGAGAAAGGGGTGGGCGGAGGAACAAGGGAGAGGAAAGGGTGGGCGGAGGAACAAGGGAGAGGAAAGGGGTGGGCGGAGGAACAAGGGAGAGGAAAGGGGTGGGCGGAGGAACAAGGGAGAGGAAAGGGGTGGGCGGAGGAACAAGGGAGAGGAAAGGGGTGGGCGGAGGAACAAGGGAGAGGAAAGGGGTGGGCGGAGGAACAAGGGAGAGGAAAGGGGTGGGCGGAGGAACAAGGGAGAGGAAAGGGGTGGGCGGAGGAACAAGGGAGAGGAAAGGGGTGGGCGGAGGAACAAGGGAGAGGAAAGGGGTGGGCGGAGGAACAAGGGAGAGGAAAGGGGTGGGCGGAGGAACAAGGGAGAGGAAAGGGGTGGGCGGAGGAACAAGGGAGAGGAAAGGGGTGGGCGGAGGAACAAGGGAGAGGAAAGGGGTGGGCGGAGGAACAAGGGAGAGGAAAGGGGTGGGCGGAGGAACAAGGGAGAGGAAAGGGGTGGGCGGAGGAACAAGGGAGAGGAAAGGGGTGGGCGGAGGAACAAGGGAGAGGAAAGGGGTGGGCGGAGGAACAAGGGAGAGGAAAGGGGTGGGCGGAGGAACAAGGAGAGGAAAGGGGTGGGCGGAGGAACAAGGGAGAGGAAAGGGGTGGGCGGAGGAACAAGGGAGAGGAAAGGGTGGGCGGAGGAACAAGGGAGAGGAAAGGGGTGGGCGGAGGAACAAGGGAGAGGAAAGGGGTGGGCGGAGGAACAAGGGAGAGGAAAGGGGTGGGGGCGGAGAACAAGGGAGAGGAAAGGGGTGGGCGGAGGAACAAGGGAGAGGAAAGGGGTGGGCGGAGGAACAAGGGAGAGGAAAGGGGTGGGCGGAGGAACAAGGGAGAGGAAAGGGGTGGGCGGAGGAACAAGGGAGAGGAAAGGGGTGGGCGGAGGAACAAGGGAGAGGAAAGGGGTGGGCGGAGGAACAAGGGAGAGGAAAGGGGTGGGCGGAGGAACAAGGGAGAGGAAAGGGGTGGGCGGAGGAACAAGGGAGAGGAAAGGGGTGGGCGGAGGAACAAGGGAGAGGAAAGGGGTGGGCGGAGGAACAAGGGAGAGGAAAGGGGTGGGCGGAGGAACAAGGGAGAGGAAAGGGGTGGGCGGAGGAACAAGGGAGAGGAAAGGGGTGGGCGGAGGAACAAGGGAGAGGAAAGGGGTGGTCGGAGGAACAAGGGAGAGGAAAGGGGTGGGCGGAGGAACAAGGGAGAGAAAGGGTGGGCGGAGGAACAAGGGAGAGGAAAGGGGTGGGCGGAGGAACAAGGGAGAGGAAAGGGGTGGGCGGAGGAACAAGGGAGAGGAAAGGGGTGGGCGGAGGAACAAGGGAGAGGAAAGGGGTGGGCGGAGGAACAAGGGAGAGGAAAGGGGTGGGCGGAGGAACAAGGGAGAGAAAGGGGTGGGCGGAGGAACAAGGGAGAGGAAAGGGGTGGGCGGAGGAACAAGGGAGAGGAAAGGGGTGGGCGGAGGAACAAGGGAGAGGAAAGGGGTGGGCGGAGGAACAAGGGAGAGGAAAGGGGTGGGCGGAGGAACAAGGGAGAGGAAAGGGGTGGGCGGAGGAACAAGGGAGAGGAAAGGGGTGGGCGGAGGAACAAGGGAGAGGAAAGGGGTGGGCGGAGGAACAAGGGAGAGGAAAGGGGTGGGCGGAGGAACAAGGGAGAGGAAAGGGGTGGGCGGAGGAACAAGGGAGAGGAAAGGGTGGGCGGAGGAACAAGGGAGAGGAAAGGGGGGGCGGAGGAACAAGGGAGAGGAAAGGGGTGGGCGGAGGAACAAGGGAGAGGAAAGGGGTGGGCGGAGGAACAAGGGAGAGGAAAGGGGTGGGCGGAGGAACAAGGGAGAGGAAAGGGGTGGGCGGAGGAACAAGGGAGAGGAAAGGGGTGGGCGGAGGAACAAGGGAGAGGAAAGGGGTGGGCGGAGGAACAAGGGAGAGGAAAGGGGTGGGCGGAGGAACAAGGGAGAGGAAAGGGGTGGGCGGAGGAACAAGGAGAGGAAAGGGGTGGCGCGGAGGAACAAGGGAGAGGAAAGGGGTGGGCGGAGGAACAAGGGAGGGAAAGGGGTGGGCGGAGGAACAAGGGGAGGGAAAGGGGTGGGCGGAGGAACAAGGGAGAGGAAGGGGTGGGCGGAGGAACAAGGGAGAGGAAAGGGGTGGGCGGAGGAACAAGGGAGAGGAAAGGGGTGGGCGGAGGAACAAGGGAGAGGAAAGGGGTGGGCGGAGGAACAAGGGAGAGGAAAGGGGTGGGCGGAGAACAAGGGAGAGGAAAGGGGTGGGCGGAGGAACAAGGGAGAGGAAAGGGGTGGGCGGAGGAACAAGGGAGAGGAAAGGGGTGGGCGGAGGAACAAGGGAGAGGAAAGGGTGGGCGGAGGAACAAGGGAGAGGAAAGGGGTGGGCGGAGGAACAAGGGAGAGGAAAGGGGTGGGCGGAGGAACAAGGGAGAGGAAGGGGGTGGGCGGAGGAACAAGAGAGGAAGGGGTGGGCGGAGGAACAAGGGAGAGGAAAGGGGTGGGCGGAGGAAAGGGTGGGCGGAGGAAAGGGGTGGGCGGAGGAAAGGGTGGGCGGAGGAAAGGGGTGGGCGGAGGAAAGGGGTGGGCGGAGGAAAGGGGTGGGCGGAGGAAAGGGGTGGGCGGAGGAAAGGGGTGGGCGGAGGAAAGGGGTGGGCGGAGGAAAGGGGTGGGCGGAGGAAAGGGGTGGGCGGAGGAAAGGGGTGGGCGGAGGAAAGGGGTGGGCGGAGGAAAGGGGTGGGCGGAGGAAAGGGGTGGTGGAGGAAAGGGGTGGGCGGAGGAAAGGGGTGGGCGGAGGAAAGGGTGGGCGGAGGAAAGGGGTGGGCGGAGGAAAGGGGTGGGCGGAGGAAAGGGGTGGGCGGAGGAAAGGGGTGGGCGGAGGAAAGGGGTGGGCGGAGGAAAGGGGTGGGCGGAGGAAAGGGGTGGGCGGAGGAAAGGGGTGGGCGGAGGAAAGGGGTGGGCGGAGGAAAGGGGTGGGCGGAGGAAAGGGGTGGGCGGAGGAAAGGGGTGGGCGGAGGAAAGGGGTGGGCGGAGGAAAGGGGTGGGCGGAGGAAAGGGGTGGGCGGAGGAAAGGGGTTGGGCTGGGCAATGGGTTAGGGTTTCGGATTAGGGGTTCAGTTTCCCACTCCCCCTACCCTGCCCCACCCTCTTACCTTCATCCCAGATTCACGCTGTCCTCACCCCCCTCCTCCACTCCCCCCCTTCCTCTTCCCCCCTTTATCCCCCTCCTCCCCTTCCTTTCTCTCCATTCTCCACCACCCTCCGCCAGCTCATTAACTTCCCTCTCTCATCCCTTCTCTCTCCCCACCACACCTTCGTCAGACCATGTCAGGAAGTGAGTGGGTCCTTCCAATAAAGAACACATTGTCTTGGCATGACCTAACTTCTTTCTTTCCAGATGAACTGAGACGACTTTTGAGGCGCCTCTAAGGTAAAGAACACATTGTCATGACAAGAGCTGATTTCTTTCTTTCCGGCTAATGTCAGGACCATGTTTTCTTTACTAGAAGGACCCACTCACTTCCCCACTGTCCTCCCTCCTCCCCCTCCCCTTTTTTTCCTTGCCCTCCCCTCTCCACACTCTCGCTTACCACTTCCCACCACACCACACCCCCCTCGCTCACGCTTGTTTCTCCGAAGACTCTTTCTCATGTCAGCGACGGTTCAGAGTCAGAGGCCGCATTGCCACTTGTGTCCTTTTGCCCTTCCCTGCCCCTCTCTATCCACCTACCCCCCGCAACACCACACACACCCCATCCCCACTCACGCTTGCTTCTCCAGTGATTTCTTTGACGACAGCGACGGTGCAGAGGCCGCCTTGCCGACCTTCTCGTGGCTCCCCCCTCCCCCTCTGCGGAACAAAGCCAGGCTGCCGGCGCTCAGCACACGCTTGTGCCCCTCTCTCGGGGTCAACTCCCCCCTTCCCCCACTCCCGGCGTCGAACTCCCTTCCCCAGGTGTCCGCGCCCCCCCTTCCTCTGTCAACCCCTCTTCTCCCCCTCCTCCCCCTCCTCCCCCTCCTCCCCCTCCTCCCCCTCCCAGCATAGGGCTCAACGGTTGTCGAGCCGACCCACCGTTTCTCTCCAACCCACCCTCCTCCCCAACCACTTCCCCCTCGCCAGCCCCGCCCTCCCCCGTTTCATTCCCCCTTTCCCCCGCCCCCCCGCCCCCGCCCCCGCCTCCGCGCCCATTCCGCCCCCCTCCCCCCCGCCTGGGGAGCCCCGAAAGCTTGCACCAATCACATCGCCGCCTGCCACGTCATTCCCACTCGAGCTCTTAATCATGCGACTCGCGCCCGTCTTCTCTCCCCCTCTCCCGTTCATTCCCCCACTGTTGCTGCTGGGACTGTTCGGTGGAGGCAGTTTTCCGTTAACTTTTGTGCTGCTGCCCGGAGAAGCGTGTTTTTTCGAGCTGCCCAGATCGAGAATCGTGTTGAAGCTACCCTTTGTTGACTTTAAAAACCCTTTTAGAATCTCCCCTGAGCTTCCGATGCTGCCCCTCTTCCGAGCCTCCTTCCGAGGTTCGGCATCAACACTGTCAGTCTCCCGAGCCTCCTGTGCCTCCCGAGCCTTCTGAACCTCCCGAGCCTTCTGAACATCCCGAGCCTCCTCCCCAGCCTCGTCGTCATCATTACCACTGCTGGAATCCTCAGCTTCGTCCTCTGAGCTGTCATCGTCTAATTGGTCGAGAGCTCTCGCGCTGAAAGCAGGGCCGGCCCGGGAAGCAGCACCAGCACCACCGGAAGCAGCAGCAGCAATCGCACGGTAAGACGCAGCAGCAGCGGCAACAGCCGCGCCGGCACCAGCAGCAACAGCACCAGCCGCAGCACCAGCGCCGGCAGCAACGGCACCAGCAGCAGCGCCGGCACCAGCGGCAACAGCAGCACCGGCAGCACCGGCAGCAGCACCCGCGGCACCGGCGGCAGCAGCAGCAGAAGCTGGGAATGAGACCACCGAAGGCAATGGGCCCGATAACCCAGCAGAAGCAGCAGCAGCAGGCGGGTGGGAAGAGTCTAGCAGCGTCAGCCGGTAGTTCAAATCGCCCATCCAGAAGAGATGGTGGAACTGGTTCAAGAGGTCCACACTTGAAAGCCCCGGCCGCATGTTCTGCACCACCTCCCTGTAATTGTCATTCCTCGCCCCACACTGCCCCTCATGCGCCGCCAGATGCGAGTTAATGAAACACAGCGGCGTGTCCCAGAATCTGAGAGACACGCATACAGCGCCTTTGTTCGCGATCACGTGCCCGATTCCCGTCGCCTCGCTGGTAACCACTATGTCGGTAACGGCTCGTTGGGAGGAGTCTAAGACGAGAACGACGAGCCGCATCTGCCCTCTCGAAGCGCCCTTTACTAAGCGGTATCTTGGGCCGAAATGCGACCGGATACACGCCACCCAGTCGTCCATACACGTGGCATGCCCCGCGCGCGGCGGATACTCGCACTCCTGAGATCCGATCGCGATCAGATCGTGTTTGCCGCCCACGGGGAGCCACGGGGAGAGATCCGCCGCGGGCGGCGCGTTCCCCACGTTCCAGGAGCCGATGAAAAGCGACACGCGCTGCTCCGGAGGCGCGCGCGCCGCCACCGCCTGCAGCAGAACGCGCCCCACGATCGCTCCCTTCTTCCCCGTCGGCGCGCGGAGCTCGTGCCACCGCGGCTCGACCGCCTTATCCGGATCGAGCTCGAGCAGCGACGCGACGGAGAGCGGCTCGATCGCGCCAATCACCTGCTTCAGCCCGATCGCCAGCGCGCCGCGCCCCAGCGCGCAGTGAACGAGCGCGACGGACACGCGCGCGGTGGTTTCGTCTTTCACTGTGAACGCGTGCCCTTGGTTGACCTCTATTAGTCCTTCCGCCTGCCCCTCCGCGGCTTGCGCTTCCCCCGAATGCGCTCCGCCCTGCGTTTCCGCTTGCGCTTCAACCGTCTGCGCTTCCGCTTGCGCTTCAACCGTCTGCGCTTCCGCTTGCGCTTCCCCATCCGTCGATTCCCCTTTTCCATCCTCCCCCTTGCCCTTTTTCCCCCCCTTCTCCCCCGCCTTCCCCTTACCCTCCGCCGACTTCCCCTTGATCTCCTTGGTGCAAAAGTGTGAGTTTTCTACTTTAATCAGCACCATAGACGGCACTTGCAGAAGATTAGCAGCCTGCCGCGCCGCGTCGGTGACGTCTTTAATCGCCCCCAATTTCAAGTCTTTCACCGCCAGAACCGCCACGCTCACGCGGCACGCACGCTGCGCTTCCGCGCTTGTCCCCTCTTCCCCCCCGCCCGTTTTCGAAGTGGCCGTCGCCGCGCTCGCATCGCCTTCGGGGGAAAGGAGAGGAGCGGCGGCATGCTTGGCGGAAGCGGGGGAAATGCAGGGGAGGCGCGGCATGCAGTTGGGGGAGGGATGGGCGTCCCGCAGAAGAACCGCCGACTCGCTCATGATGGCTCTCCGTATTTCGCGGGGATGGTTGAGAGGAAGGGTAGGGGGGAGGGGAGGGGGAGGGAGGGGGGGAACCGCGGTAACTTGCAGAGACGCGTAATTTCCGTCAACGGGTGATCCGTTAGCCAAGCGCGACGCGAAAGGCGACGCAAAGGCGAACTACGCGACACGACACCCGGTTAAGAAGCTGGCAGCTTTCGAGTTAAGTTAAGCCTTCCATCGATTGGCCTGTCCTTTTTGATAAGCGAGCGACTAGGGAAATGTCGAACTATGTGCAAGCATGTGCGAATAATTGGCGAAAAATGGGCGAATTAAGTGCGAACAATGTGCGACAAATAGGCAAGTAGCAGCTGGTGCTACGGAGTCAATCAACGATGCGGGAGAGCAGATGCATCCACAGCACCGCGCAAACGGGCGATGGGGAGCGGTCTAAAACGCGAACAAACCAACAACTGAACGAACGAGAGAACGAATGAATGAACGCACGCTGGTGGGATTGCAGGAAGTTAGCCACCTCGCGTCGTGCTTTTGATGTGCTTTACTCCTTCCTACTCGCCTCAGTCCCCTCGTTTGCGTTTCTATACTACTGTACAGTTCCTCCCTCCTAGCCTTGACTACATTCGTATGTACTATGCTTCTCACATCCTTCCTACCACGTTGTAACTGACAGGAACTCCACAGTTCTTTTCAGGACGCGTCACATGTGCAACACCGCGGTAGATCAGCTCCAAACACCGAGAATGTGTGCATGGACTTGCGAAAAACGTGATTCAATCCGCAGGAGCAGAGTTGGCTGCTTCCCCGAGCCAAGTGGGACAAGACCGGGTTTGCAAGTTGGGGATCTCCATGCCAACTGTACACCCAGCGACTAGCGCAGGAGCCGTACTTAGCTGGCGAGTAGCACATTTTCGCACGGCTTGTGACGAGGGAGAAATACCAAGCTGCTTGCTCAATTGATGGCGACAAAGCAGGGTACGAAGTTACCACATCGAAGGTGGCCGACAGTATGCGACGGCAATCGATCGTGGCTGGAACTGGTGGTGCGATTTCGATTTCCACTCTGTCAATCGCACGATCGATGTGGCAGTTTGAGCCATCCGATCAGGGGTTTTATGCGTGTGCACGATTTTCGCGACATGCTTAACGACGACGGGATACATGTCTTTCACGAAATAGCGAATCTTCTGTAGATGCTGCACACCGATATTTCACGGGATCGGTGTTGGACATGTGACGCGTCCTCAGAGAATTTGACGCGGTCGAATATAACTGACAAGTCAGGATGTCAGTACGGTTGAGAGGGGATTAATGGGGAAGCCCCAAACTGCTCCCATGTGATTCCGCCGTACCTGTTGCTTTGGTTTGTGGGAAAGATGGGTTTGGGAATACAGTACAGAGTTACGCCACGAGGCGATGATGTGATGTGATCATGCGATGTTGCGTAGGATTATATGCGTTCTTAAACGGTTCGCTGTTATTATTTATCGGTCAAGTGGGTTCTCAAACAGCAGACCCACACCCAAGGCAAGTGCGTGCCCCCAATTAATTGTCACGGTCGTCCTCCCTGCGCTTTGCTGATTTTACACGGCCCAGCGCCGTTTACCGTGTTACCGTTCTGGAACGCAACGCACTAAACAAAATCGCTACAACACGCGACGACCTTTGAGTACACCAATTCGATAGTGTGCATTGCACACTGACACCTAGTTTGGCAAAAATATGGGAACGGTGCCCCAAAACTCAACAGACACAAAGTGCACTTCGCGAAGACCCTAGACTGAAACTGGTGGGCATTTATTGGATGTCGTGCGGTAAATACAGTAAATGCCCGCACCTGCCCAATCTGACACCTGTCAGACAGGTGTTCGCGTCGCGGGACATTCGTTCATGAACAGCTGAGATACCCCAGACCTCTTGAATTGATTGTAAAGATTCTGCACGGAACAGTAATGGTTATTGTACACACGTACAAATCAAACTGTACAGTACTCTCACCTTGAATACAGAGCACTGCTCGGAGGTCTGTATGTGCAATTCGGTAGCCTGGTTAGTGTGCTGCAGAGGGCATGCTACAGAACTACTGCATATTCTAATGCATTAGGTTCTGATAGTGTCTCACATTCCTCACCATCCACTATACAAATGTCTCCGATCCAAACTCCCAAAACGAGATATAATCAAAGCCTTCGAGTCTACAATTCAGAACTAAACAAAACGGACGGCAAACCCACAACACACACGCCTCAAATCACAGCAAGCGCTTCTCCATTCATGGAATTTGGTGATGATGGTTTCTCACAACACACCTGCCTCGTGGCCACAAGAGGGGCAAAGAGACCCCCACACACGCATCCGCCTCTTCTGCCCCTTCCACCCAAGGCGACTTGTGTGTCAACTCACTAGTCCCAGCTTCCTTGTCTTCTGCTCCATTCTGTTTGTCACCTATGCTTGGTATACTTGGCTCTTCGCTTCAACCTGATCTCACTCACATCCATCTACGGTACTTACATTGCGCCAGCAACTCCTTCTGCGACTGAGACTGCGCTCACAGCTGCGACACCAGTAAGGCCCCTTCAACGTGGCCCTGCAGAGCCTCAGTAGCAGCTTCCGCCTCCACTCCACTGCTCTCTCCCTCTGCTTCCTCCTGCGGCGCCTCAATGGCAGCTTCTGCCTCCACTCCACTCCTAACCCCCTCTGCCTGCTCCACCGAACGCAACTCATTCCCTCTCTGCTCTTCACTCCTCTCTTGTTCCCGAGACGTCTCATGAGCAGATGCCTCCATGACACTGCTCTCCCCATCTGCCTCTTCGCTTACAGTGTCAGGAAGCAGAAGGCTTCCCACCTGGTGCCTCCTCCTCTCTCCCACCTTGATCTTACCCCCCTCCTTCCTATACCCCTTGTCGCATTCACCGCTCCCTTCCCTCCTCAACCCACGCCCTTTGCCCCTCTTCCTCCCAACCACCCCCTCCGAACCCTTCCCTCCTTCCCCACTCCCACACTCACCACCAACCCCAACACCCCCACCAACACCCCCACCACCACCCCCACCAACACCCCCACCACCCCCCCACCACCACCCCCACCACCACCCCCACCACCACCCCCACCACCACCCCTCTCCAGAGCCAGTTTCGCGCGGTATTCAGCAAAGGACGGGAGGGTGGTGACCGAGGCAGCGACAGGCGCTCGGAAGGGCAGCCCGCGGGGGTCCGAGATCGACACGAGGCGGCGCTGGACATCAGTGTGAGAGGGCTTGTGGATGTCACCGCGAGAGGGCTGATTGCCAGGCTTGCTGCTGTGCTGAGATGCTGCCCGCAGTGGCATGCCGTACGGCCGGAATGATGGCTGTGAGCTGCTGCTACTGGTGCCCCTGCCGCTGCTGCTACCGGTGCTGGTGCCGCTGCTGCTGCTACTGTTGTTGTTTCCGTGCCCGCGTGCCGCGGTGCTGTGATTGGCCAAGCTGCGCTGGCATGTGGGTATACCCCTGCGGCTGGGAATTCTCCCACGGCCGGGCTTCACTGCAGGTCCTGCAGTGCCGACCTCAGTAGCATGCGACCCTGCATCCTCCACCACAGCAGCAGCAACTGCACCTTCCATTCCAGACACTGAAGCTGTTGCTGCCTCACTGTTGCTAGCATCTGATGGTACTGCCGCCGCCCCCGCCGGCCCCGCCACCGCCGCAGCTGCTGCTGCTGCTGCTGCTGCTGCCGCTGCCGATGGCGATGCTTCTGCTGCTCCTGCTGTTGCTGGTTCCGCAGAATCACCAGCTTCCGAGGGCACCTGGTTCTGCTCAACCACAGAAGAAGCCTGCGCAAGGCCATCCTCCCGAGCCTCCAGAACCTCCCGAGCCTCCTGAGTCTCCCAAGCCTCCAAAGGTTCGGGGAGGTACGGCGCCCGTCCCTCATACGCACTGTACACAAGCGGCGCCGAGAAACCGGGGGGTAGGAAATCGTCACTGTCGTCACTGTCCTCCTCCTCCTGCCGCCTTCCCTCCCCTTGCTGCTCATCCCCCCTCCAGAACCCACCCTGAGTCTGCCCCAGCTGCCCAGAAAAAAACCCTCCCCACATCCCGCCCTTCCTACCCCACCCTCTCCCCCGGCCCGCCACAGAAACCGCCGCCTCTCCAGTCCCACCTCCCCCCATCCCCTTCCCCCAACCTCCCCCACTCCCGCTTCCTATCGCCCAACTCCCCCCACTCCCACTCCCTTCCCCCATCCTCCCGCACCCCCATTCCCCTCAACCTCCCGCTCCATGCCCTCCCCAACCTTGTCCCTCTGCTCCCCAGCAACCCCAACCGCCAGATGCTCATGGTGCCCGGAGGCGAGCTCACCGCACGAGTTGGAGCGGCGAAGGGACCGCTGCAGGGAGGGGGTGTGCGTCCAGATATACGCCATGGTCTCACCAGCTAGCTCAGTCTCGGTGCCACCACGCTGCAGCATTGACACTCGCTCCAGTGCCCGCCGCCTCGCACTGTAAGCCGATTTCAGTGCCCCCCGGGGTCTCAACGACCCACGGGAGTCTTGGGAACGGGACTCCTGAGAATCAGAATTCTGAGAACGGGACCCCTCACACCCCTGAGTCTCTCGAGGCCCTTCACAGCTGCCACAGCCCTCAGTCCCCTCACACCCTTCACGCCCCTTAGACCCTTCACCCCCACCACACCTGTGACAACCCACAGCGCCCTCAGAGGCCCCAGAGCCCTGACACCGTTCCACAGCTGAACCTGACCCAGCCACGTGGCGAGCTGTGATAGGCCCGGAGGAAGCCACCTGTTCTGCTGCCTCCTCGCCTGCCGCCGACCCAAGCGCCGAAACAGAGCTGGAGGCTCGGCGGTGGGCCTTGCTGAAGCTGCCGGGCTTCCTGCTCCGAACCTTGAAGCGGCTCTTGGCGTTGCTGCCCACAGTACCGTTGCTGTTCTCAGAAGCATTGCTGCTGCCACTAGCCTTGCTTTCTAGAGTTTGCGTGGGATTCAATGGCTCATTCCCTGCAACCCCCGTGCTCCCTGCACTCCCTCTATCCAATTCCTCTGCATCCCCTGCTTTTCCCGCCTTCTCTTGTGCTGAAACGGGCTCATTTACGGCCAGCGACGGCTCAAGGCTCCCCCCTCCGCTCCCCACGTCTCCGACAGCAGCGACGGCAGGGGTCGAGTCAGGGACTGTTACAGCAGCAACAGACGGAGCAGCAGCAACAGACGGAGCAGCATTAGCGGCTGCAGCTGGTTCTGCTGTAGCATCGTAACCTGCCGCGCCAGTGGTTGCCGCTGCCGCAGCAGCAGTAGGAGTAGCAGGAGCAGGAGCAGGAGCAGTAGCAGGAGCAGTATTTGCATCGGGTGTATCAGAGGGGAAGAAAGCATTGCAGGCAGTGAGTGGGACGAGGTCCAGCAGGGAAGCAGCAGTGAGCGAGTCGTGCCTCAGAATGTATGAGGCCGTTGCCACGGCCACTGCTGCTGCTGCTGCTGACGTGATGGCTACAGAGGAGGAGGAGGAGGAGGAGGAGGAGGAGGAGGAGGAGGAGGAGGAGGAGGAGGAGGAGGAGGAGGAGGAGGAGGAGGAGGAGGAGGAGGAGGAGGAGGAGGAGGAGGAGGAGGAGGAGGGCTGTACAGCAGGAGTTGCTGCGCTTTGTCCTGCTTCTCCTGTTCCACCATCAGCAATACCTCCCTCTGCTGCCACCCATGCCAACGAGTCACCTAGATTGCCAGAGTGAGTTGACGCTTGATCATTTGACAATGATGATCCACACGCACTCGTCTCAACAGGCGCACTCGTCTCAACAGGCTCAAAGGCAGATATCTTCGTGCAAGCCCCAGGCATGGAGCGCACGCTCATGGTCTCCGCGCTGCTGCTGCTGCTGCTGCTGCCGCCATTGCTACTCATGTGCAACCGCCTCCTCCTTGTTGACAATCTCACGCTCCCACCCCAGCTGCTGCTGCCAGCGCTACCACTGCTGCTGCTGCTGCTGCTGCTGCTGCTGCTGCTGCCGCTGCTAATGCCGCTGCTGCAAAGGCCACTCCTGCCGCCGCCCTCCTTCAAGCACCCCGCGTCACTCCCCGAGCCCCCCACCTTTAAGCACCCCGGCTCTTTCCCCGAACCACCCGCGAAGCAGCTCTCAGTGCGCCGGTTCCGCCCCCATCTCCCCCACGCTGCTCCGCGCGCTTCTCCCGCGGTCCCTCCCCGCCTGCCCGCCTGCGCGTTCCCCCCTTCCCCGCCCTCCGCCTCTAGGTCCTGCGCAAGCGCGTCGGCTCCGCGCTGGTTCCGGGCGCGTCCCGCCGCCAGATCCTGCTGCTGCGCGTCCAGATTTACTAGGCGACACAAACGATCGCCCCGCCCGAAACCAGTGCGGAGGCGATGCGTGTCACCGCCTTGGGGAGTCTGGGGAGTTGACTGCGACGGCCTTCTAACGGATGGTGACAATAACGAAGACGACGGAGGGTGTATCCGCGCCGGGCAGCTCTCAATTCCCCCTTCCGCGAATTTATCCCCCCTTACCTCATCCGCTTTCCCTCATCCGCCTTCCCCCCATCCGCGGATTCATTCGCTCCGCCTTCCCCTCTCCGCCCCTGCTGCCCTTCCCTTCTCCCCATCCCTGACTCCTCCGTCCACAGGGCTCCCTCCTCCTGCTCTTTTGTTCTCGGGCTGCCCGTGATTTCTGCCCGAAGCAGCGGCAGGGCAGTCAGGCGCAGGTTCAGCTGGGGGAGGCTCACCCGCCCTCTGAAACGCGCCCGCGATTTACACTCTAGGCCACCATTTTCCATCTCGAAGACCTCCGTAGCCGCTTCCTTCGCTTCCTTCGCGTCCCCCTCCTCCCAGCCGCTGCTCCGCGCACCCCCTTCCGCCGCCTCTTCTGCGCTCTCGCCAGCGCAATCCCCGTCGCTTCTGCGCGCATTCCCTTCCCATCCACCACTCTCGCCCCCTCCGCAATCCGCGGGCGCATCTTCGTTGCTGACAGCCGGCGATTCGCTGCCCACAGAGAGGGTAGTTTCCGCGTTTACCATGACAGAATTGGGCGTTTCAACTGAATCAGCAGTCATTGCAGCTGCCGTGAAATCATCGCATTTCGCCATCGGCCCAGCTTCACCCTGGAAATTCCCCTGAATCCTCTCAGGTACAACAGAGATCTCCAGCGTGCCGGGAGCGTCGGCTACGCGACGCTGTTCATCTACCTGGCACTCTTCGTCCTTCACCTGCAGATTGTCCTTCAGGTGGTTCTTCAGGAGGTCTTCTGCACGAGCCGATCGAAACGCTTCAATGTATTCACCACCCCACGGCGCCGCGGCTGCTCTAGCCGGGCCGTCACATAATAACGGCTGTTCATCCGTCGCCGTCAATACAGGCGGCTTGTAACCATCACCGTTGCCGGTTAGGCCGTGCCCTCCGCAGCTCTGCTGCCGGCGATGATTCTCAGCAGTCAACTGGCGGGTTACCACCTTAGCTGATTCGCTGACACCTCCATTCGCCACCGCGTCAGGAGTGGTCTGCGAAAGCTCTAGCGACGGACGAGGAGTGAACGAAATCAAGTTTCCGCTTTCGCCAAGGCGGGAGAGTTCGAAGCCCGGTTGGAGGGAGTGCGACTTGAGCAGGCCCAGAGCCGGCTCCATCTCGCGTCGTCGCGCTCCCCGTTCCTTGCGGAAACTTGATATCATGTTCTTAAAACGGGAAGACTCGCGCTCCGATGAGATCGCCATCATTGGTCTAACGGTTGGAGTCTTTTTAAGCGTCTGGCTTGACGGTTGGAGTCTTTTTAGACGTCTGGCCTGATGGTTGGAGTTCGATAAATAGAGTGCTTGTGCAGGAACGCTGAGGAAATACAATGTAAGAAGATATCGCGTCGTCGGAACGAATTCGTTGATCGTCCGACAACTTTTGAGTCGACTCAAGAAAATCAGGCGGGCTTGTCGCTACGACGCCAATGTCTTGCTTCAACGGGACGGCGCTGCTTGTAAACCCTGATTCGACGCACGACGAACACGCATGCCGAACGACTAGGTTTGCTCCAACAGTTGACCGAAAAGCGCTCTCAGAGGTGATGTTAAGTGGCTTCTAGAGCACAGCCTGAAAATGAATAAAGATGTGTTGGGAGGAGGGAGCCATGGATTCTACCGTGCGGAGAAACGAGAAATGGAAGGAATGGGTGCGAGGGAGAATGCATAGCTCAGATTTTCCCGTGGCCCACAAGAAATGGAATGGATATTCGATGTTCCCAAAAAGACATCCCGTGACCTTGTCCAGTGTAGTCTGCTGGTGCATCCATGATCCATCCACCCCTCCCTCCCTTGCCGCGAGACACCTCCACACTACACATCTTCTCTTCACGCTTATCGTTCTTGCGCACCGAGACGCAGCCTATTTACCGAGCTTATAACCCCTCTGTACCATGATCATCAGGTTCAGGACCGCGCGGTAAGGCAAATGGTGAGCGGAAATTGGAAAACACATCTTGACAGTTGTTATTCCGCCACCGATCTGGAAGCCTCTGTAAATTGATGCAAAATCTCAAAATCGGCTTGTTCCATCTGGCACTGGCTTCTTCGGACGGTGGCGTGGGGGTGCTTCCTAGATTCCTCCATTTTCAGTTCTTCTCCCCACACTCGCTCCCCCTCCCACCACCCGCCCCAGCTACAGCATCGCTTGAGGCAGGGCAGGAGGGCACGGAGACCCTCGTCTCCTCATTTGAGCATCAAGGGCAGCGGCAACAGCCCCATCAGACCAATCACATCGTGTCAAACCATAACCGGCATGGCGTTGCACCAAAAGAAAAGTGAACTTGTAGTATGTGTTCAGAAATGTATTTTCTTGACTTGTTTGCAATAACAACAGCCGTCGATGGAGTACATTGTACGTGCCAGATTTCCAGTGAAGACTCGTCCGCCCCTCGCCATTTTGTTTGAACAGACAGCAACTTTGGCCTGCTCGATCCCTCAACAGACTGTGCTGTACTCCTGCCTGCCCAGCTACACCCCATCTGCCCGCAACCACCAGCAAGCTCATACCAGCGAGGGTGCGCTGCGGCCCTCGCACTGCTAACGACACACCGTCACCTGCCAAAGTGCAATCTGGTTACAGCCCAAGCAGGAAATCGTGAAATTTGTTTTCACTCGCAGCCCAATGGCGAATGAGTCTAAAGCCATTCCAGACCGTGCGATACTGTACTGTAGTGCGGCTGCTTCCGTGCATCAGCGAATTTCCAGCCCGCAAGATTCAAGTGTGTCAGCACTGACATTTGCACAACGTAACGGCGGTGTGCGCTTCCAGATGTCCTCGGTAGTGCTGGCTGGCTGAACACAAAAATAGGTTTTGCAACTTGCATATGGCATTCATTTTAGACACACAAAACACATTTTAACCTTTACACAAAGCCAACAAGGCCGTTTTAATGGCAACAAAATATCACGTATCATATTTCCGTTATTCTTGGGACACAAAAAAAAAATAGCTCGTAATGGC
Source organism: Closterium sp. Yama58-4 (assembly GCA_947470075.1). Classification (NCBI taxonomy): domain Eukaryota; kingdom Viridiplantae; phylum Streptophyta; class Zygnematophyceae; order Desmidiales; family Closteriaceae; genus Closterium; species Closterium sp. Yama58-4. The sequence goes on from CANIUD010000447.1 coordinate 186,197, forward strand.
AGCACGTATTGGGGTTGTGCATGAGAAGGCGTGGCTCGACCGTTTCGGGTTGAGACGTGTTACGAATAGTGAAATATGATTGTGCACTCCTAACCGCAGCAAAGCGAAGCACACAGTATCGAAGCACGAATACGAAGATTCCGAGTTGACTCGAAGCGTCGCAGACAGTTGGGATGGATCTGGACCGTCGGAAGCCGACAGCATCGGGCAGCTGCAAGAGCAAGGAATTAGCGGGAACAGTTTCGAAACTGTTCGAGCAGCACAGGTGGACTTGAATGTGAATAAGTGAATGTAACCCTTGGAGTACATGGCTAGCTAGGTCGCTTCGTATTCCACCTTGTACTACTACTTATGTGCTTGTATCTGCATGTTTTAATTTATCTCAAAATTTTACATTCACTCTGTATGAGATCAAGGGCCCACCACTACCAATCCACTGTTTGCGAAACTTCCCGAGGTGAACCTAGGCTCGATCAACTTCTGATCGTAACAAGATGCATGTATGCTGGCAACCAGCAGTATGGACCACGAATATTGAAATGTACAATAATATTCCACATGCGTAACAATCCAACAGCAATATCATCCACACACACAGCAGCAGCCCTGCACGCGCCTGGTTTCGCGTGTAGCAACTCTATGCGAAGTAGTGAAATTCCGTAACCACATTCTGGAGCTTCGGCATTCGCCGAGTACACTCTGATCGTGCACTTCGGTATGCAACGTTCAACACTACACCGATTTGGAGGGAAGTGACGACATTGCACAAACGAGTATGTGCAACTGTCTGTTGCGAGCACCTGCACCGACTACTCCTGGGCAGGTAGAAAATACACCTGACAATAATTTTCACCTGATGGTATTTTCCCCTGGCGTTGCCAACGTGGAATCGAATACTAGAGTAGGTGCTTGCACGCTCTCAATGAACAACGTTCTCGTAGAACGTTATTGCACACGTCACTTTGTTTTCTCTATGTTTCATGTTGTTTCTGTTGTAATCTATCAATTAATCAATTTCGTTCCTTCAGTTACTACATACCAAGCGCACGGTTTCTGAATACAGATATCTGGTTTTCAGCAATTATGTATAGCAAAACTCGCGCTTCTCTCTCCGGTCGTCCAACTCTGCACCTAGGTTCTCCCACAATCGCCTATTCTTCGCGAAGAGTTTGATCAACATGGCAAATAATAGGGGCTGCATTTAACTTGCTCCATATTGTGACACGACTCTACGAGGAGTGTGCAGTGCAGTCGTCATAGCATTACAAATCTTGATAATACAGCACACTCGGATAGGCAATTACAGTTGGTTCGGTCATAAACTACGTACTAAAAACTACCCACGATAAGAAGGGTCGAGAGGGAGGGAAGCAAATCAAGATCTAAAAAATACAAATGAGACTAGGTGGCAGGTCCGAGAGACCTGCGGGAATGTGAAGGAGTTTGTCTCCTTTACAACAAACTCTTCTACCTATCGAATCAGAATCTTCAAAAATTTGAAGTAAAGTTTCAAACATTTTACATATTGTGGCAGGTGCTGAGCGATGATCGGCAATGGCAAAAGTCTAATGATCCCTAGCTCAGTCTTTTGCAAAACCAAACAAACCCCTGGTGCCAATTTTGCAACCAGCAGAGTTGTGTTAAATTGTTTTACTTACCATATTCTAGTGGGTGGTGGCTACAATTTAGTGTAGACAAACGTTGAGGCAAACTAGTCAGATGTTTGACATGCACTAATGCTTTCACCTACCAAAAGGAAGGAAGAATGAAGGAATAATGAGGGGAAGAAAGGAACCTGGGGTGGCCAACTCCATGATGGGGCAATATGTAGCACGATGGGGTGGCAAGTAGTACGATGGGGCGGCAAATAGCACGATAGGGTGGCATGTAGTGCGATGGGGCAGCGAGTAGCATGATGGTTATACGATCAGAGAATGATCGCTACCAGGATCTACTCAGGAAGGTTCGCACGCAGAGAAGTGAAGTTGGTGGGCCCTTGACCTCAATAGCAGAGTGAATGTAAAATGCTTGAGATGATAAAAACATGCAAATACAACGATATAAATAAGAGTACAGGGGAATACGAAGCGACCTAACTAGCCATGTACTCTAAGGGGTACATTCCCTTATTCAAATACATTCCCAACCGTGTTGGCGCGTACAGTTACGAAACTGTTCCCGCCGAAACCATCCTGCCTGCAGCTGCCCGATGCCGTCTGCTCCGACGGTCCAGATGCGCCCCAACTGTCTGACGCTTCGAGTCAATCTCCAACCGTCTGACGGTTCGCGTTCTTGCTTCGATACTGCGTGCTTCTCTTTGCTGCGGTGAGGAGTGCTCAGTAACAATTAAGTTTTACTATTCGTAACACCCCCCTTCACTCCTGGCCGTGGCTCAGTTTGACCTGCTTGACCACGCCGCTGAGTTCGGAGCAGTGTTGATACTGCTGGCGTGGCAGTCGCTTCGTGAGGAAGTCTGCTGCCATGTCACCGGTCGGGCAATAGGTCAAGTTGACCTTGCCCTTGTCCACCTCGTCCTTCACGAAGAAATATCGCAGCGCAATGTGCTTGGTGCGATTGACAAAACCAGGTTTGTTCGCGATGCGAATCGCGCTCTGGTTGTCGCAGTGAAGTCGAAAGGTTGGCGAAGCTGGAATTTTCGCCTCCTGCAGGAGTTCCTGTAGGTAGAGGCCTTCGCGAACTGCTGCGGTTGCTGCGATGAATTCTGCTTCGGCTGACGACAGGGCAACCAGCTCCTGCTTCTGCGAGTTCCAGGAGATTGGTCCCGTTGGTTCGAGTCGGAACAGGAAGCCGGTCCTGGACCGTCGATTGTCGGGATCTGCTGCATGATCGGCATCCACATAGCCGACGAGATTGAAGGATGGGGTTGGTGCAGTTGAGTAGCACAGCCCAATCTTGGGCGTTGAAACGAAAAATTGCAAAGCGCGCTGCAGGTCCAGGTGATTCTCAGCCGTTGGTTTCCGTGAGTACTGGGCAAGCTGACTTGCGATGTAGGAGAGGTCTGGCCTGCAGGTGACAAGGACGAAGAGGAGGCATCCCAGCTGCTGCTGGTAAGTCTGAACTCCAGCAGGGGATAGGGCTTTGTTGTCGGGTTTGTGGTTCGGTCCAGGGGTTCGGTAGGGAGTTGAGAGAGGTGCAGGGGGAATGTTGAACCGCTTCCCTAACTCCTCTGCGTACTTAGCCGCTGAGAGGTGAATGGCTTCAGGCGCGTAGGAGATGTTGAGGCCTAGGAACTGCTTCACCTCGTTATTGCGAGTGATGTCGACACGCCCCGCCAAAGCCTTCTCGAACTGTTCGAGCAGCTCGTTGTTTGAGCCCGTGTAGAGCAAGTCGTCGACGTAGACCGTGAGGAGGATGTATTCCCCGCGGAAATCGCGGCGGTACATCCCTGGGTCGTGGGGCATCTGCTTGAACCTGCTTTCAAGCAGGATATTGTGCATGTACTGCTGCCACAACCTCGGTGCTTGTTTGATCCCGTAGAGCGACTTGCGCAGTTGACACACGCGCGAATTTCCTTCGCCATAGGTGTGTGGCTGTTCCACGTAGATCACGGCGTCTACTAGCGCGTACAGGAACGCATTCTTCACGTCGATCTGGCGGAGTGGCAGGTGCCTTGCAGCTGCGATGGCGAGCAGGATTCGAACGGAGGTGTGGCGACTGACTGGAGCGAATGTCTGGTCGAAGTCGATGCCGTGCCTCTGGTCATAGCCGCGCACCACCCAACGCGCCTTGAAGCGCTCGATCGTTCCGTCAGCTGCGGTCTTCACGCGGAAGACCCACTTCCCCGAAAGGATTCTTGCACCTTTGATTGCCGCACGGTCGACCAGCACCCAGGTGTCTCGGGACTCGAGCGCCTTGATCTCCGCATCCATTGCCTCGCGCCACTCCTTGCTGTGTGGCCCAGACAGAGCTTCGCGCGGGTTTCGGGGCTCGATGACACGTGGTGCCTTCGAGGTTGCGGTGTGAAGCCCGAGCAGCTGTAGTCCTGAGATGGTGCTGTCGTGGCGTTGTTGCGGGACGACTTCCTGCACATCGTCGTCGTCGCTTTCCGGTTCAGGTGGCGCTGGTGGTGCTGCGCCTCTACTGCTTCCGCCTGTTCCGCCCATTCCTCCTCCTGAGGAATCGTCGTCGTCGCTGCTGCGCCGATCCTCCCATGTGAACTCGCCCCTTGTATCCTGCTCCAGGATTGCTGCAGCGGCCTCGTCGTCGGGCGTTGCGTAGCTGTGCCCGTCGTTCGCGTAAACGTGATTCACGTTCGTTTCTTCGTCGTGACGGAATTGGTCGAGGAAGAGCCGCTCGTAGAAGATTACGTCGCGAGCGTGGGCGGTTTTCTGACTGAGGAGGTCCAGTACGATCCATGCTTTGTACTCGTGACTGATGCCGAGGTGAATTCCCCAGCGCGCGCGACTGGCGAATTTGCCGATTGTTTATGTTGGCGGGCGGTACTGCACCATGCATCCCCACACGCGGAGCATGGAGGTATCCCCCTTGGTCCCGGTCCATTTGACGTGCGGGGAGAGATTCCCGGTGATCGCGGCTGTTGAAAGCAGGTTGTGCACCCGCACGGCGTGGTGCATCGCGTAGGTCCAGTAGATCGGCGGCAATTTCGACTGCTTCATCAGCGCCCGTACCTTCGTCATCAGTGTGCGATTTGTTCGCTCGGCTACGCCTTGCTGCTGATGTGCGTAGGGGAGAGAGATGTGATGCTCGATCCCCTTTTGCGCCAACCAGGTAAGTCTGCATCTGGTTGCTCCTGAACTCTGCTGCGCCGTCAGATTGCCAGATCTTCAGCTTCTTCCCAGATTGCCGTTGCGCGTGCGCCAGCCAAAGGCGGAACACTTCGTAGGCCCTGTCGCGAGTTTCCACGTTCGCGACCCACACATAGCGTGTTCCAGCGTCGATGAAGGTGAGTGTGTAGAGCTCGTCGTCGACCCCGCAGTGCCCCACGTTGAGAAAGTCGCTGTACACTTTGTGCAGCTTGGGGTAGCGGTTCGTTCCTGGCTCGAGCAGCGGGAACGGTTGGTGGCTTAGCGCAGCTTCGAGGCACACGGTGCAATTGCGCGGATGTGACGCACCTCTTACTTCACTGCCATCTGGGCGTAGGAGCGCTCCAGGAGCGAAGACGCCTGCGTCGATGCAGTTTTTCAGTGTTGCGCGTGAGGGATGTCCGAGGCGCTGGTGCCAAAGTGCATCGTCGGCGCGAAAGCCGGAGGTGCGCATGTAGCGCGCGCGGGCTTCCTCCGGGTCTTCATCAGGTACGGGAGCAGGTTCTGCTGCTGCTTCTTCTGCATCTTCTTCTTCTGCCGCGGTAGTCAGCATCAGCGCCAGAAACTCTCTGTCGCGAATCTCAGAGAGTGGGATGTTGGTCCCAGGGATGGTTCCAGGGACGAGGGTTGGTTCGCGTGGTTCGGGAGCCGGTCCGTAAGCGGTGCGACGCGGGGTTGACGGCTCGTTGCCCCAGACGATGGTGTCCCATGGATCGCGGCGCGGTGGGTTGTCAGGAGGAGGTAACGCGAGTGGGACATGGCGTGGGGGACGACCGAGGGGAACAACTGCAGACTCTCCAGCTTCTTCTTCTCCCCCCCTTTGGTCTTCGCGGGAAGTCCCCCAGCCTCTAGTAGGGGTGCCCCAGCCACTCGTGTCGGCGCCAGATGCGGCGCCCCATCCGCCGGTTGCGGTTGCCCAGGTTCCGCCGGTGTTGCCCCAGTCGCCAGCCTCAGCCGTTCCCCATCCGCCGACGCTTCCCCACCCCCCTTCATTGGTGGCGCTTTCTTCAGCTTCGGCGCCCCATGTGGTGCAAGCGAACGTTCCGCGTGCCTCGGCGAGGCTCTGTTGGCGAAGCTCCTCGGCTTCGCGGCGCGCCAGTTCTTCCTCTTGTTCCACGGTGAGTTTTGCCGTGGGGTCGCGCCAGTGGGGGTAAATCTTTAGAAACTATTCGTGGGTGTAGCACAGTGGGGCCGCAAAGTAGCACAAGGAGGTGGTAGCGCGATAGGTTGACGAGAACCACGCACTAGGTAGAGTATAAGATTAATTGCCGACCGTAAACCTAAAGATGTTGTAAGGATGGAATATTGGCGAGTGTATAATGTGATTTTTGTGGCCTACTCAGCACGAGACGAATGAATAATGAATCGACTCACGATGTTGCCACGATAATGGAGCTTGAATCTTCGCGAGATTGTGGAGAGCAAATATTTGCGAGAAACAACTATCACATAAGCAACCTATTACTATGCAAACCAGCATGTAATTGCAACATCACGAGCAACTCACCGGCTTATAAACAAGACTCAACAACCATGTGACCAGCACAGTCACCTAAAGCGCAGCCACCAGTGATGTCGTAGATGGCAACGACTAGCGGCCCTGCTGTGGCTACCAGTGCTGGTTATCAGTGATTGTTACCAGCAGTAGCTATAAGCTGTCACGCTATTCAGCCATAATTAGAACTAAGGCTGAATAGCAAAGCAAAAGAGATGAGTTGTTTGATTCATCAATATCCTTGCCTCTCATTTTGTGTCTATTTGCCTTACCTTCTTTTGCATCTTCTTGTACTGTGCTATGATACAGTAGGAGGGGTTAGTGAGGGAGGCTTTAGGGGGGCTGGTGAGCACAAATCGCATGGAGTTCATGGGGGAATTTCCATGGATGCGGCGCGGGATTGGAAGGCAGTGAGGGTGACGCAAATCCAGCCCAGTGTGTAGCTGTCCGCCAACATCAAGAGAAGACCACGTGCCCTCTCACAAGAGGATGCCGCGTGATCAGGCCCAAGCCAGACAGTTGTAGAAGCTAGTGGAACAAGGGAATGTGGGAGTACTTTGGTCTTGCATTTGCTTGTTTACACCTTTTCTAACTACAGTATGTGTTTCCAATGCACGAGGGCAAGCAATAGGGAGGTGGAAAGCATAAGTCAAGTCTATCTTAGCATTCGAGGCTGAAACTTGTTCTAGGTAGCTTGGCCCGAGGAACGCAGAAGAATGGGAGTGAAAAGAAGTGTGAGTGGGAAGGAGTAGATAGAATGAGGAGACGAAAATTACAAATCTGGGAACGAGAGGTTTGGCGGGGGTAACAGGAGTTGTGGTTTAGTGGTGGTTGCTCTAGAAGCTCCAACAATATTTAACACGTGTCACCTAGAAATTGGAATGTTGCAACCAGCAATGATGTGAGAAGGCAAGGGATAGCAGCCATGTTGTTGTTACTAGTGGCAATTACGAGGAGTGTGTCGAGTGGGCTCTAAACCTATCTACAGACTCTCATAGTTTCTCATGCACTTGCCTAGTGTGTTGCAACCAATTGCTTGCTTTCTCTACCAATATTGGTTATGGATGATGGTGTCAGAATAACTAGGCAAGAATGAATGGACTAGCAGAAGTTTGGGTACAAATATGAAACCCTAGTTGGGGTTGTACCCCATATTGGCTACCCCACTACAGCCTACCAACATATAACACATTACAATTTAACACACCCCCATAGGCAAAGTGGGGGAGAACAAAGGGTCATAAGACCAGTCCAGCAAAGCAACGCAAGCCCAGGGTGGATCACAACGTCACCACACTCCGAGCACAAGCAAAGGCCACAAGGCCAGTTCACATGCAGTGCTAGATATAGTACAAGACAAGCAACACAGTGATCAAAACCTAGCAAGCAAGCAACAAGATATATATAAAGTACAGTACAAAGAATGTCAAGTAGTGAGCAAGTGAGGAAACGTGGACACAAGGCCTAAAGAAGTACAGTGCCGCTGATGATCACTAGGCGGGAGCGCCTTGGTGAAGATATCAGCAGTGTTGGCCTTCGAGTCCACGTACACAAGCCGAAGCTGACCGCGCTGCTGAAGCTCTCGAGCAAGAAAGTAGCGAAGAGCAATGTGCTTCGTCCTGTGCTCCAGTCTGTGCTCCTGACACAAGGCAAGAGCCGCCTTGTTGTCACCGTACAGAACTGGAGGAGAACTAGGCCGCTCTCCTAAGTCAGTCAGCAGGTAGGTGAGCCAGCGTAACTCCTGTGCAGCCATGGCTGTGGCGTAGATCTCAGCCTCACAACTAGAGCCGAGAACAGAGGAAGAGCGGGTGGACCGCCACGAGACAGAACCAGAGCCAAGGCTGAAGGTGTAACCCTGTGACGACCGCTGCGTAGCCAGGTCGTCCACCCAAGAAGCGTCCGAGTGACCAGTGAGGACAACTCTGTCGCGTCCTCCAAGCACCAGCCCCATGCCTGATGTACTGCACAAGTAACGCAGCACCCTCTTAGCAGCCTCCCAGTGCTCTCGCCTGTGTCTCCCAGGCGCAACGTAACGAGCAAGGATGCTAAGAGGGTACGCGAGGTCAGGTCGCGTGCAAGTCATCAGGTACATGAGGCAGCCTACAAGCTCTGGGTACGGGCCACTCGGCTCTACGGACTCGTCCGAAGGTGGAGCTGAGAGCGAGTGGCTGGTAGCCAGAGGTGTGGCCTGAGGTGAGGAGAACTGGAAGCCGAAGCGCTGAAGGACCTGCTGCACCATGTGTGACTGAGTCAGGGTGATGGTGCGGCGAGCTCTGTCCCGGGTGATCTGCAAGCCAAGGTAGCTACGCAGTTCACCCAGGTCAGTGCAGGTGTGTCTCTTCTGCAGCTCCGACTTCACACGAGCGAGTGCCTCAGTGTCAGCAGTAGCAAAGACCAAGTCGTCGACGTACACGAGAATGTAGAACGGCGGCAGCGACGTGTCTGTGCGCAGAAACAGCGACGGGTCAGCAGTAGACGGCGCGAACCCAAGAGCCGCAAGTGTAGTCCTCAGTGTGTCGTGCCACTCGCGTGGCGCCTGGCGGAGACCGTAGACTGGCCGGCGGAGGCTCCACTGGGTACCAGGAGGAAACGACCCAGTAAAGCCAGGTGGGCGGCGCAGCCAGATCTCCTCGTGCAGGCTGCCCTGCAGGAACGCTGTGCTGAAGTCAAGAGAGTGAAGCTCGTAGTCACGCTGAGCAGCAACGTGCAGCAGAACCCGAAGAGTGGTCATCTTCGGGGTGGGGGAGAAGGTCTGGAAGAAGTCGACCCCCTGACGCTGACTGAAGCCTCTAGCAACGTAACGAGCCTTGAAGACAGGCGGAGAACCTGGCGGCCGCTTCACCCTGAAAATCCACATGCCATCGACGATGTTCGCCCCAGGAGGGGGAACCTCGTCGACGTAGGTGCCTGTGGACTTCCAGGATGCCATCTCTGCGTCCATGGCTGTCTGCCACTGGGAGGAGTAGGGACCCGAGATCGCCTCTGCGTAAGTGCGCGGAGTGGGGATGTCTAGTGCATCCGGGTCTCCCTCAGGGGCAAGCAACCAGGCCACGAGATGAGGTACAGCAGCCGCAAGAGAGTCAAAGTCCTCTTGCCTGTCCTCAAGGACGTCCGTGCCAAGAGCACACTCACCCCCGACGGACGGAGGACAGACAGACGCAGACTCAGACTCAGCAACAAGGCTAGCAGCGTAGTCTAGACGACAGGCAGCAGCAAAGTCAACCAACTCAGCGACCAGAGCAGACGCAGCCGAGGACTCAAAGGTAGGGTCAGTGACAACAGTAGCTAGGAGACGCGTGACAGTAGGGTGCTCAGCGCGATACCGGTCAGACTCAGGGTCCGGAACGGCAGGCAAAGAGGACGCAGGAGGAGACGGTAGAGGGACACGCTGAGGAGCAGTAGAGGGACGCAGAGTCATGTAGTGAGTGCCTGGGACAGGAGGAGGACGCTCACGACGGACACGACTACCAGTGCGAGCAGGACGAACAGGCGACGCAGGACGAGACTCAGGCTCACGACGCTCTGTAAGACCTCCTGTGGGACCAGTGTAAGGAGAGGGAGCAGGGAGAGGCGAGGTAGGCGGTAACTGTGACTGCGGCTGGACAGGCGGAGGACACTCTACGGAGGGAGGAGGACAAGGAGGAGGAGCCTGTCCAAGAACCTGCTGAAGGAGCGGTACGAAGTACGGTCGCGGCCGCGCAGCGTCTCCAGAAGCAGAAGAGACTCCAGCGGCCGGGTCCTCAGTACCAGCAGGAGCTCCAGCGTCCGAGTCCCCAGCACCAGCAGCAGCGCCACCGCTCGGGTCCCCAGCTCCAGCAGCAGCTCCACCAGGTGGGTCCGCAGCACCGCTAGGAAGAGCACCCCCAGAGTCGGCAGCTCCAACTCCGCTAGCACCACCAGCTCCAGAGGCCCCAGCTCCAGCAGCTCCAGTCGTAGTGCTCCCAGAACAACCAGTCCCGGCAGCTCCAGTACCCCCAGTACGAGCACCCCCAGGACGAGCAGCTCCAGCACCCCCAACTCCAGCCGAGCCACTAGGACGGCGAAAGCGCCGGACGTACCAGTCACGAAGCTGCTGCGGTGTGAGAGACTGCTCAGCACCCCGAACCGGAGCACCCCCAGACGCAGCAACCCGAGGCTCCGTAGGCTCAGTAGCAGCACCCCCAGGCTCAGCACCCCCAGACTCAGCACCCCCAGACTCCGCACACGCAGGCTCAGCACCCCCAGTCGCAGCACCCCCAGGCTCAGCACCCCCAGCTCCAGCACCCGCAGTCCCAGCACTCCCAGGCCCAGCACCCGCAGGCTCAGCACCCCCAGGCTCAGCACTCCCAGCAGTACCACCTGCAGCAGCACCTGAGTCACCTGTGACCTCGACAGGCTCAGCGACGGGAGGAGGGTCTACCTGAGAGACACCTGAAGGAGCAGGACCCTGAGGGGGAAGGGGGTCTACCGGAGGGGGACCAGGAGCAAGGAAAAGCGGCGGGGGAGGGAGGGGGGCAGTGCGGTAGGGGAAGAGACGGTAAAAAGGGACCGACTCGTCAAAGGTGACGTCCTGAGAGGCGAAGACCCGGCGCGAGGTGGGGTGGTAAAACTGCCAGCCCGGCGCGTCAGGGACAAAGCCAAGGAAGACACAGGGAAGCGTGCGGGAGGAGAGCTTGTCCGCGGACGTATCGCGGACAAGGGCACGAGCACCCCACACCCGGAAGCGCGACGCATCGCCAACCTCCCCCGTCCAACGCAGTGTGGGCGAGGTCTCCGGCAAGGAGACACGGGGCCAGAGGTTGAGCTGATGCGCGGCGTACCGGACAGCAAACGGCCACAGAAAATGGGGAGCCGCCGCGTGGACCAAGGAGGTACGAGCGACCTCCATGACCAGGCCAATGCGGCGCTCAGCAACCCCATTCTGCTGTGGGGAGTCCGGAAGCGTGAAGGTCTGCTCGATGCCCTCCGCCTGACAGAAGGTCCTCAAGAGATCGGAGGAAAACTCACCACCTCTGTCAGAGTGCAGACGCAGGACAGGAAGATCCGTCCGGAAACGGCGGCGGAGCTGGAGACGAACTGTGCGGATCCAAGGGATCAGAACAGCAGGGACCTCACCCTTGGTGCGCAAGGGGAAGACCGTGGTGTAACGCGAGTAGTCGTCGACAACCAGCAAAAAGTACCGCTCACCGCCCTGACCACGAACGCGGGCTGGGCCCCACACGTCCAGGTGGAGGGTCTGCAGAGGAGCCTCTGTCGGGGGGAACGAGGAGGAGTGAGGAGCGGCGCGCTGCCGCCCCTCGACGCAAGGAAGGCAAGGCGGCGCAGGCGAGGCAGGGAGGGGAGGGAGGGACCTGGGAAGACCAGACACAAGGTGGCGACGGTGCATGCCACGAAGGCGTGGCAAGGAGGGGTGACCCAGGCGGTGGTGCCAGAGAAGAGTCTGGTGCGACAGGGAACGACACTCACAGGCGTGGGCTACCAGACCTGACACAGACACCTGACCGACAGCAGCGACCTGAGGAGACGCAGTGGTCAGTGTGTAGAGACTCGACCCCGGCCGACGGGTAAACGTAGCCAGGTGACGGCCGGTCCTGGAGCACGTGCAGATCGCCACACGCTGTCCTCCAGGGGTAAAGGTGTCAACCCACTGATCCTGGATGACAGCGTTGCTCACCAGGTTCGTCGAGAACGAGGGGAGGTGGAAACCCGACAACGAGCCAGACGGAACCGCCGGACAAGGGAGTACAGTGGTGGACTGGGCAAGGACTGGGCCCCCAGAGGGGTCAGCCAAGGAGACTGGGACCGGTGCAGGAAGCGGTGTGAGCTCAGTACTGTCACGAAAGAAACAACGGGAAGCACCTGAGTCAAGGGTGAAGGTGTGACAGGCCTCAGCCGGTGCAGTACCTGAGAGAGCAGTCTCTGTGGGTGCTGTACCTGAGAGAGCAGACTCGCAAGCAGCAGGGACAGTGCTGGAGGGAGCAGGTACAGGGGGCACCATACCAGAGAGAGCAGACTCACTAGTACCTAGGGCAGCGGGCCCTATACCTGGGTCAGGCGGCACACACAAGTAACAGTCTCCCTCGGCACTAACAGTCAATGCATACATGGCAGCAATAATAGCATCATAGTCAAGAGCAAAGATATCAACACCAGCCCTCATCAGCTCAGCCCAGCGAGGGCGCTCAACATCCTCGCCCATCTCCTCACGCCAAGCGTCGTCAAGGCGGAAGAAGCAGCGGTACTGAGTGTGGAACTTTCCACACGTCTGCCCCTTGCGATCACCTGTGCGAATGACATAGGAACAGCGGCCACTGCCCCCCGACGTCCCACGCTGAGCAAGCCACTCACGAAGCTGCTGGGTCGACTGGGGACGCTGCTGCTGCTGGGAGCTCTGGCCCGAGCCGGTGCCTCCACTCCGACCTCCACCGCCGCCACTACCTCCGCTCCGACCGCCACCGCCACTACCGCCACCGCCGCCACTGCCGCCGCTGCCACCACCGCCACTGCTCCCGCCGCCGCCCCCGCCTCCGCCGCCGGCCCCACTCCCACCGGCACTCCCGCCACCGCTCCCTCCAGCACCGCCTCCCCCCCCACCTCCCCCACCCCCTCCCCCCCCAGCGCCACCCCCGCCACCCTTGCCCCCCTTGCCCTTGCCGGTGCGGCGCCTCCCACCAGGAGCAGAAGCAGCGCCAGCAGACTCAGCACCAAGGAAGTCAACAGCAGCAGCAGTAGCATAGGAGGGAGCGAGGGGAGAGGGAGAGCACCCCTCAAAGATGGGGGTGCGAGGAGCGCCGCGAGCAGCACCTACAGCGACAATGCTCTTCTCGGCTGCTAGCAGCTTCTCCTCTAGGAGGGGGACAGTGAGCTCAGTGGGACAGCGAGCAAGGAAGTAGTCGCGCACTGAGCTGAGGGTGTCAGGGAGACGGGTGACTATGAAGTGGAGTGCCCAGTACAGGGGAGGGGGGTTCTTAGCGCAGAACTCGGTGGGAAGGGCGGCACGCAGGCGAGCATCACTAGTGCGAAGGTGGGTGATAAGATCGGCGACTGTAGCAAAGGTGGACAGGTCAGGGAACAGGTAAGGCAGCATGAGACGGCTAAGCTCGGCTGTGGCAGGTGAGGAGTAGCGAGCAACGACAGCGTCGTATAGGGCTTTAGCGGTTTTGCAGTCGCCAAAGTGCTCTAGCTCAGCTAACGGCAGGTGACTGCGAATAGCCAGGCGAGCTGCAGCGTCACGAGTCTGCCACTGTGAACGTACACTAAGCTCAGCTGTGGCAGCAGGAGCAGCGGCAGCACCAGACGCGTAGTCATAGAGGGAGATGTGGTCCGTGCTATTGCTCATAAGATACAACTGCAGGTCGTCGAGCCAGGAAGTGAACTGCACGGGACGGCCCTCAGCATCGAAGGAAAGAACGCGAATAGAGGCCATAGCTTAGGCGTGAGGGCACAGCAGAGCAGCGGCAGCAGCAGAGGGGACGCGCTAGAGCGAAGCTAGCAGCCACAGCAGGAGCAAGCGGCGGTGCACAGGCAGGGAGCAGCAGGCGAGGCGGGCGGCGCTGCAGGCGGGAAGTGCGGCGGGCGGGCTGCGAAGCGGGCAGCGGGGCGGGCGGGCGACGCGGCGAGCGGGCAGCGCGGCGGGCGGCTGCGAAGCGGGCAGCGGGCGGGCGGGCGACGCTGCAAGCGGGCAGCGGGCGGGCGGGCGACGCTGCAAGGGGCGCAGCGAGGCGGGAGGGCGACGCTGCGAGCGGGCAGCGAGCGAGCGGGCGGGCGACGCTGTGAGCGGGCAGCGAGCGAGCGGGCGACGCTGCGAAGCGGGCAGCGGGCGGGCGGGCGACGCTGCGAGCGGGCAGCGAGCGAGCGGGCGGGCGACGGTGCGAAGCGGGCAGCGGGCGGGCGGGCGACGCTGCGAGCGGGCAGCGAAGCGGGCGGGCCGCGAAGCGGGCAGCGAGCGGGCGGGCGGGCTGCGAAGCGGGCAGCGGGGCGAGCGGGCTGCGAAGCGGGCAGCGGGGCGAGCGGGCGACGCTGCGAGCAGGCAGCGCGGCGGGCGGGCGGCGAGCGGGCAGCGTGGCGGGCGGGCGACGCTGCGAGCAGGCGGCTCGGCGGGCGGGCGACGCTGCGAGGGGCGCGCGAGGGCGCTAACGAGGGGCGCTCGAGGGCGCTAGCGAGGGCGCGCGAGGGCGCTAACGAGGGGCGCACGAGGGCGCTAACGAGGGGCGCGCGAGGGCGCTAACGAGGGCGCGCGAGGGCGCTAACGAGGGGCGCGCGAGGGCGCTAACGAGGGCGCACGAGGGCGCTACGAGGCTAGGGCACGGGGTAGCGTGGTAACCGCATGCGAGCGGTGGTGGGCCCTTAAAAAACGGTCGGTAGGTCCTAGGGACCTCCTGCTCTGATACCATGTCAGAATAACTAGGCAAGAATGAATGGACTAGCAGAAGTTTGGGTACAAATATGAAACCCTAGTTGGGGTTGTACCCCATATTGGCTACCCCACTACAGCCTACCAACATATAACACATTACAATTTAACAGATGGTTACCTTCAATACTTCTATCGTTGCTCAGCAAAAGCAGTCATTTGAAATGCTGCAAATAATGATGCAATGAGAATGGCATCGACGCATCCTTGTTGCTGTTTCTTGCAGTCAAAATGGGCCACAATGGTGGTAGGTTGGGACAATTGAAAAACAGAAAGAGGAAGAGAGGAGGGAACAAAACAAAAATAAGGGGAGAATGGTGGGGGGGGGGGAGAAGAGGAGGGAAGTGGTGCTCACAGTTATAATGAGTTTGTTCAAAAGGCAAGCCTCTGTCTCTCAAAGAAATATGATGTGTAAAGGCCTACCGCTTAAAGCAGCATGTGTACGGGTCAAATGCGCCGTGTTTTTGGTCATGTATTTAGTTGACTTAAAACTTGGTGCACGGGGTAAATGAGCGATGGCTGAGCTAGTATAAAAAGGTCGGTCAGGTGTTACCTCTTGTGTCAAACACTCTGCTGCTGCGCTTCCTGCTAAGTGCAACTCCAATTTAGGGAGAATCAATGAACCCTAGAAGTATTGCACCTCTTGCCTTTTTAAATTTGTCGAGTCATACATCTTTTTTATTCTACTCATCTATTAGTAAATAAAGTCACCACCTGCAGTAGCCCAACTCCAGCCACTGCAGCTCTTAGGCTATGTGTGTTGGGCGACATTAAGAGTATTTTAGGAGCCTCAAATGTCCGTACAAGTCGGCCTAGCTCCAGCTAGCCCAGGTCCATCCGTTGCCGCTCACACGCCCCGTGGGGTTGAAGAGAGATGGCGAGGTTATTACTTAAGTGCCGATGATTGCTGAGTGGCCTAAAAATGTCTCCTAGCCCATGTGGCATTAAGAGATGGGAAGGGTGGTTGAGGTGCATGATTATCAAGCCATGCTCCTCCTTTGTCCTGTGGGGTTATTACCTCGTGCGTCCCTTTGCAAGGGTGATAACTCAAAGTGCCAAATCTCATTGAGAGATCTCAACATTAGCGATCTCCACTTCTACTCTAGCTAGCCTTCGCCACCGGCCACTGCTGCTCCTCGGCCCTGTGGGGCTATTACCTAATGTGTCCCTACGCAAGGGTGATAACTCGAAGTGCCAATATTCATCGCGATGTCTCAATACGCACGATCTCCACCGATTCCAGCAAGCCCAGCGCCGCCAGCCATACATAAATGTATACCCTGCTATATGATACCTGTTGTGTTAAGTAAGTCTCGCGAAGTAGTCAAGACTGATACTCTCTATAATATTACATGGATCAAATATTGTATACACTAATTGAATCAGTGTTTAGAAATTAATTTTTATAAAAATCAAGGGCAGGTGCCCAACATACCTTCAATCTTAGACTGATTAGGCTATTTAGGGTGCATCCATGGCGCACGTCACAAAAGCCTTGCATCTAAACTCAAGATACATTGCGGTGCACACGCTTGATACTTGGTTGTAATGTAGTGGAGAGCGGTACATTGCTTTTGTGATGCCTAAAACGAAGACATGTCTTTGCAGGAATGCGCCCTTTGTATGACAAAAGCAACCCTGCGTCTGTCCGTCGTAAGGGCATCATGGTGCAATTGATGGATCCATGGCAGGCGCAAATGCTAGTTTCTGTCTTGATTTGGATTGTTACGAATCGCGTGATATATTTTCAAGGATGTAAACTTCTGAGCGAAAGCGGTGCAAAGCGAAGGTTGTCGAAGTTTGTCAGAGCGAATAAGATTATTGGCTTTGGCAGATTTGTTATTGTGTGATTGTTAGCCAATGCAAGCGCAAATCCACCACGATTATGTGGAAAAAAATATATAGTAAGTTGTCTCTCTCTCTCTCTCTCTC